>JAJTUV010001382.1:600000-828114 GCA_021653895.1 Mastomys natalensis | reverse complement strand
CAAAAATCAGTGCAATAAAGATGGTTGGGGAAATGCCTAGGAAGGATACACTGGAGGTCAATGCCATTGCTTACAGAATGCAACCAAACTTTCGGGAGCTGCATCCAAACCTATTTCTCAAGCATGTATACACACCTAAACCACATCAGCTCTGACAAGTATTCACATTAGACAATGCAAAGCTCTCTGATTTGCATGGGTTTTTTTTTTGCTTTTGTTTTTTTTTTTTTTTTTTTTTTTTTTTTTGGTGTGCTGAAATGCCAGGTAGTGTTCCAAAGTACAATTGAACCAGAAACTCAGCAACGGGTCCAATTAAGACATTCTGAATTTCCTCTTCAATTATGAATGGCTACTCAGCCAGGTCATAGAACTTGGCAACTTCCTTAACTGCTCACTCTTCTATTGTGGTCTGGGATATGGTCTGTTTCTAACTCATCCAATGTCATTGTTCTTGGGGGCATCCTATAATCACGGATTTGTATTTCTCTATTCATTTATGCTCTTGTACCCATACCTACAGTGAGAACAGTTCCCTCTACAATATCCTTTTGTATCTTGAAAAAGTAAAGCATGACTTATATGCATGACCACTTGCAGCTATGTGTCAGCACAGATGACAACAGAGCTTCCCATTTACCTGAGTATAGCTTAGATCAAGTGAGTCAACGGGGTAGATTGTTGCTATTACATCAATGTCACCCTTGGCAATATTCCATTCAGTTGGGGCTTTGTATAAAGAAGATCTTGTTTATACCCATAACTGAGTGACAAGTAAAGAGCCAGATTTGCACAACAGCCCCTCTAGCACATGAGCACAGACTAACTTCATTAGGCAAGTTCTGTCTGCTCACACATGTCTGCACATCTATTTTGGTGAGCAAATCTCTTTGTAAAAATGAACTGCAAATAGTGTCTTCAAACAACTGTTGGACACTGTTTAATTACTAAGTTTTAAACCATTCATATCATGCAGAATTTTTGGTTGGTCTATTAGATAATTACCATGCTCTGTAACATATTAATCATTCTTTCAACAATATTTTGAGTTTTTATGTAAATAAATAGATCTGGCCTTGCTCCATGATTCAGAGATTTGCAGGACCCCAAGAATGTCCTGCTTTTTGGTCAAAAACATTGGCGGCCCTAAAAACTAACCAGCTTAGAAGGTCCCTTGACCACCAATCCTAGTAGGATCTACCTCCCGACCCAGCTGGATCTGACTGGAACACAGCCTGAAGAATATGGTACACCCATTACACAACCTTCAGAGTGGGGGACTATTTAGGCACAGAGAACAGTATAGGATACTCTGACTTCCAGTATCTGGCCCATTGCTCCCCTAAACCATCCTGAAAAGTCCAACTGCCATCAGATATTATCCAGACAACACCAGAGAAAAGCAGATGTCTAAAAGACTGAATAAAAATACAATCAACAAGACCCAGTGCAATGTGGCACCTCCACAGCCCAGCTATCCTGCTATAACCAATGCTAGATATACTAATGAAACTGAAGTACAAGAAGAAGCTCTAAGTCCAATCTTATAAACACGATAGAAGCCTTTAAAGAAAGCATGACTAAATCAGTTAAGGAAATACAGGAAAATACATTTAATTGGTGAAGGATATGAATAAAACTGTTCAAGACCTGAAAGAAGAAATTGAGGTGATTTAAAAAAAAAAAAAAAATACAGACTGAGGCATTCCTGGAGATAGAAAGAGAAAGGAATTACAGACATAAGCATCACCAACAAACATAGGAGATAGAAGAGAGAATTTCAGGTTTAGAAGATATGATAGAAGAAATCAATATATCAGTAAAGGAAAATGAAAATTCTAAAATGTTCATGACACAAAACATCCAGGAAATTTGGGACACTATGAAAAAAACCAAACCTAAAAATAATGAAACAGAAAGAGGAGGAAAAGGAAAAGGGGAGGAAGAAGGAAAATAAGGAGGAGGAAGAGGAGGAGGAGGAGGAGGAAAAAGAATGGAAGGGAAGGAAGGAAGGAAGGAAGGAAGGAAGGAAGGAAGGAAGGAGGAAAAGAATATTCCCAACTCAAAGGCCCAGAAAACATCTTTGACAAAATAATAGAAGAAAAATTTCCTAACATAAAGAAAGAAATGCCTATAAAGATAGAAGAAGCATCTTACTAAACACCAAACAGATTGTACTAGAAAAGAAAATTCTCCTATTACATAATGATCAAACACTAAATATTAAAAAAAAAAAAAAAGAAAGAAAAAGAAAAATTTAAAAGCAGCAAGGGAAAAAGACCAAGTAACATATAAAGGCAGACCTATCAGAATTATACCTGACTTCTCATCTGAGACTCTAAAAGCTAGAAGAGGCTGGGCAGACCCTAAGAGACCACAAAGGTCAACCTAGACTACTATATCAACAAAACTTTCAATCACCATAGAGGGTGAAACCAAGATATTTCATGACAAAATAAAATTCAAACAATACCTTTCCACTAACCCAGCCCTGTAGAGAAAATTAGAAGGAAAATTCCAACAGAATGAGGCTAACTACACTCAAGGAAACACAAGCAATAAGTAATTTCACATCATTAAAACCAATAGAAAAGAAACACCCAAATGCATGCACGCAGGCACACACACACACACAAGAGAGAGAGAGAGAGAGAGAGAGAGAGAGAGAGAGAGAGAGAGAGAGAACAATTAACAACATCAAAATAACAGGAAGTAACAATCATTGGTCATGAATTTCTTTCAACATCAATGGTCTCAATTCCCCAGTAAAAAGACACAGACTAACAAATTGGATAAGTAAACAGAGTCCCACATTCTGCCATATCCAAGAAATACATCTCAACAACAAAGATAGTCGCTCTTTCTAAGCCGGCACTCCGTAAGGACGAAGCCATGTTCAGCTCGAGCGCCAAGACTGTGAAGCCCAATGGTGAGAAGCCGGATGAGTTTGAGTCTGGCATCTCTCAGGTGCTGCTCAAGCTGGAGATGAACTCCTATCTCAAGGAGCAGCTGCGGGAACTGAACATCACCGCAGTGAAGAAAATCGAAGTTGGTGGTGGCCGGAAAGCTATCATAATCTTTGTACCAGTTCCTCAGCTGAAATCTTTCCAGAAAATCCAAGTCCGGCTAGTTTGTGAATTGGAGAAGAAGTTCAGTGGGAAGCATGTAGTCTTCATTGCTCAGAGGAGGATTCTGCCCAAGCCAACTCGGAAAAGCCGAACGAAAAATAAGCAGAAGTGCCCCAGAAGCTGTACGCTGACAGCAGTGCATGACACCATCCTTGAGGACTTGGTCTTCCCAAGTGAATTGTGGGTAAGAGGATCTGTGGGAACCTGGATGGCAGCCAGCTCATAAAAGTTCATTTAGACAAAGCACAGCAGAACAACGTGGAGTACAAGGTCAAAACTTTTACTGGTGTGTACAAGAAGCAAGGATGTTAATTTTGAATTTCCAGAGTTTCAGTTGTAATGAAAATGACTGAATAAAGTGTCATTCATAGTAAAAAATAAATAAATAAATAAATAAAGATAGTCATTATCTCAGTGTAAAGGGCTAGAAAAGGGTTTTCCAAGCAATTGGACATGAGAAAAAAGCTGGAGTATCCATTATAAATCTAATAAAATAGACTTTCAACCAAAAGTAATCAAAAGAGACAGGGAAGGACACTTCTACTCATCAAAGGAAAACATCCACAAAGATGACATCCCAATTCTGAACATCTATGCCCCAAATGCAAGGGCACCCACATTTGTAAAAGAAACATTACTAAAGCTTAAATCACACATCAAACCACACAAAATAATAGTGGGAGATCTCAACATTCTACCCTCACCAATGGTCTGCTCATCAAGACAGAAACTAAACAGAGAAATAATGAAACTAAAAGAAGTTATGGACCTAACAGATCTGTTGAACATCTTGCCCAAATACAAAAGAATATACCTTTTTCTCAGCACCTCACAGAACCTTTTCCAAAATTGACCATGTAATTGTTCACAAAGCAAACTTCAACAGATACAAGAAGATTGAATAACCTTACGCATCTTATTAGATAACCATGGATTAAAACTGGACTTCAACAATAGAAACTACAGAAAGTCTACAAACTCATGGAAACAGAACAACTCTCTTGTCAATGGTCAATGGGTCAGGAAAGAAATAAAGAAGTTGAAGACTTTCTAAAATTGAATGAAAATGAGAGTACAACATATCCAAACTTATGAAACACTATGAAAGCAGTGCTAAGAGGAAAGTTCATAGCACTAAATGTCCTCATAAAGAAGTTGGAGAGTTCTCATATTAACTAATTGAAAGTACATCTGAAGGATCTAGGGGAAAAAAAGAAGCAAGCACTTACAGGAGGAGTAGAAGGCAGGAAATAATCAAACTCAGGACTCAAATCAGTTAAATAGAAACAAAAAGCACAATAAAAAAATTCAAAAAAGCTAAGAGCTGGTTCTTTGAGAAAATCAACATATAATAGAAAAACTCTCACCCAAACTAGCCAAAAGGCAGAGAGACAATATCCAAATTAACAAAAATCAGAAATGAAAAGGGAGACATAAACATGGACACTCAGGAAATTCAAAGAATCATTAGGTCTTACTTCAAAAGCCTGTACTCCACAAAATTGGAAAAATCTAAATGAAATGGATGATTTCTAGACAGATACCAATCACTAAAGCTAAATCAAGATCAGGTAAACTATCTAAATAGTCCTATAGCTCCTAAGGAAATCATTAAAAGTCTCCCAACCACAAAAAGTCCTAGGCCAGATGGTTTTAGCGAAGAATTCTACCAGACTTTCAAAGGAGAGCTAATGCCAATACTCCTCAGACTATTCCACAAAATCAAAACAGAAGGAACACTGCAAACTTATTCTATAAAACCACAGTCACCTGGTAACTAAATCACACAAAGACTTAACAAAGAAAGAGAATTTCAGATTAATTTCCCTTATGAATATTGATGTGCAAATACTCAATAAAATACTCACAAACTGAATCCAAGAACACATCAAAGATATCATCCACCATGATCAAGTAGGCTTCATCCCAGGGTTGCAGAAGTAGGTCTGTATATGAAAATCTATCAACAAAATCCACCATATAAACAAACTGAAAGAAAAAAAAAACCACATGATAATCTCACTAGATGCTGAAAATGCATTTGGCAAAATCCAAATAGCAGGGATACAAAGGGCATACCTAAATACAGTAAAAACAATATACAGCAAGCCAATAGCCAACATCAAATTAAATGAAGAGAAACTTAAATCATTTCCACTAAAGTTGAGGACAAGACAAGGCTGTCTATTCTCCTTACATCTCTTCAATATAGTACTTGAAGTTCTAGCTAGAGCAATAACTAAAGGAGATCAAAGGGATACAAATTGGAAAGGAAGAAATCAAAGTATCACTATTTACAGATGATACTCTACATAAGTGACCTCAAAAATTCTACCAGAGAGCTCCCACAGTTTATAAACACCTTCAGCAAAGTACCTGGATGCAAAATTAACTCAAAGGAATTAGTAGCCCTCCTCTATACAAGTGATAAACAGGCTGAGAAAGAAGTTAGGAAAACAGTGCCCTTCACAATAGCTACAAATAACTGGTGTAACTCTAACCGAACAAGTGACCTGTATGACAAGAACATCAAGTCTCTGAAGAAACTGAAGGAGACATCAGAAGGTTGAGTGAGCCCTGGTTCATGGATTGGTAGAATTAATAGTGAAAGTGGTCATCTTACCAAAGCAATCTACAGATTCAGTGAATTACCCATCGAAATTGCAACACAATTCTTCACAGATCTTGAAAGACAATTCTGAACTTCAAACAGAAAACAAAAAATTCACAGTAGCTAAAATGGTCCTGAAAATAAAAGAACTTCTAGATGTATCACTATCTCTGACTTCAAACTGTACTACAGAGAAATAGTGATACAAACTGAATGGTTCTGGTATAGAAGTAGACAGATGGATCAATGGAATAGATTTGATGACCCAGAAATAAACCCACACATCTATGGACATTTGATTTTTGACAAAGAAACTAAAACCATGCAATGGTAAAAGGAGAGCATCTTCAACAAATGGTGCAGGTCTAACTGGATGTCTCTATGTAGAAGAATGCAAATCAGTCCATATTAATCACTCTGCACAGAACTCAAGCCCAAATGGATCAAAGACCTCAACATAAAACCAGACACACTTAATCTAATAGACCCGAAAGTAGGGAATAGTCTTGAACTAATCGGTACCAGAGACAACATCCTGAATAGAATGCCAATGGCTCAAGCACTAAGGTCAAGAATTAATAAATGGGACCTCATTAAACTAAAAAGCTTTGATAAGTCAAAGCACACTGTTATAAGGACAAAACTACCTCCTACTGATTGGGAAAATATCTTCACTAACTCTATATCTAAGATCCAAAATATATAAAGAACCCAAGAAATTAGACACTGACAATTGAAATGACCCAATTTAAAAATGAGGTACAGAGCTAAATAGAAAATTTGCAATAGAGGAATCTCAAATGGCCAAGAAGCATTTTAAAAAGTGTTTGATGTCCTGAGTCATCAGGGAAATGAAAACTAAAACAACTCTGAGATTCCACTATACACTATCAGAATGGTTAAGATTAAAAACTCAAAGGACAGCATATGCTGGCAAGGTTGTGGAACAAGAGGAATACTCCTCTACTGCTGGTGGAAGTACAAACTTGTACAACCACTCTGGAAATCAATTTGGCAGTTTCTCAGAAGATTAGGAATAGTTCTACATGAAGACCCAGCTATACCACTCCTGGGCATATACCCAATGATGTTCCACTATCCCACAAGGACACTTACTCAACTATGTTCGTAGCAGCTTTGTTCATAATAGCCAGAAACTGGAAACAACCTAGATGTCTCCAACCAAAGAATGGATACAGAAAATGTGGTATATCTACACAATGGAATACTACTCAGTCATTAAAAACAAGGACATCATGAATTTTTCAGGCAAATGGATGGAACTAGAAAAAAAAATCATCTTGAGTGAAATAACCCAGACCCAAAAGGACATGCATGGCATATACTCACTTATAAATGGATATTAGCCTTAAAGTACAGGATAATAATAGTATAATCAATAGACCCAAAAGAAGCCATATTGTAGGAGGAGCTAAGGTGGGAGGAGTTAGGAGAAGAAGAGGAAAAGGAAGAGGAGGAGTTAGGAGAGGAAGAGATAAAAGGAAGAGGAGGAGTTAGGAGACAGGAGAGGAGAACGAGAGATGTAGGAGCGATGGAGACGGATGTTCACATGTCTGTAGCAGTCAAAGGTAGTTGGTATACCTAGGTTGGGTATTGGGTTACACTTCTCAGTGTATGGGTGTCTTGTTACTGATCATTGCCAAATATATAAGCTTTGATTAATCTATAAGAATTAGAGTCTTGTTCTCTTACTGGGCCCGCACGGATGGCAGAATGGTCTGGGCAATGCCCTGCCTTGTGGAGACAGCATGGAAGATTGGCAGAGCCATCTCTCACACTGGCATTTAGTGGGTGGCAGGGCTGGTGTTTCTGGAGGCCGGTTCTAACTGCAGCACACACGTGGCCTCCGGCCAAGAAACATGGCAGCTGGGCTAGGCAGAGTGGCTGCAGCTTAGATAGTCGGCTGATCCAGAGGCCTTTTTAAAATAATTATTACAACATTATATAACAAGGAAAGCACAAGGGGAGTGATTGAATCTTTCTCAGAAGAGGAAACAAAATTGATATTGGAAGTCAATGCAAGGAGGGAACTGGATGGAAGAGGGGATGGGACGGGAGCAGGGCAGGGGGGGGGGGAGATGGTATGTAGGAAGAGCAGGGAAGAGAAAAGGGAATTTGATGAGGGTGGAGGCAATCTTTAAGATATGCCAGAGACCTGGAATGGGGAGAGGCCCAGAGGGTCTAAAGAAGTGATTCTAGCTAAGATTCCTAATAGTAGAGGATATGGATCCTGAAGTGTCCACTTTCTGTAGCCAGGCAGGACTCCCAGTTGAGGGATACGGACAGCAACCCACCCTGAAAGACTTCAACCCAAAATGTGTCCTGCCTACAAGATGTGCAGTGACAAAGATAGAGCAGAGTCTGAGGGAATGGCCGACAATTGACTGTCCCAAATTGAAATCCATCCCATGGACAAGAACCAGTACCTGACACTATTAATGATACTCTGTTATGCTTTCAGACAGGAACCTAGCATAACTGTCCTCTGAGATGCTCCGCCCAGCAGCCAATGGAAAGAGATGCAGAGACTCACACCCAAACAGTAGATGGAGCTTGAGGAGTCTTATGGAAGAAAGACTGAGGAATACAAAGAGGACAGGGGCTCTACAGGAAGACCAACAGAGTAAACTAACCTGGACCCTTGTGGGCTCCCAGAGTTAGAATCACCAACCAAAGAGTGAGCACAAGGAATGCCTAGGTCTGCACATATGTAGGAGAAGAGCAGCTTGGTCTTCATAAGGGGCTCCCAAACAACTGGAACAGGGACTGTCCATGAGCCTGTTGCCTACCTGCCTGCCTGTGGATACCCAAAATGCACAGCCTTGTCTAACCTCAGGCGAGAGGATATACCTAGTACTGCAGCAACTTCATATGTAGGGTGTGGGGTAGAAGTATGAGTGGATGGGATGTGGGGGTGGGATTGACAACCAGAAGGGGTTTACCCTTCTAGGAGGAATGAGGGGAGGACCTACGTGAAGGAGTATTGGGAGGAGATGAAGGGTTGATATTGGATAGTAGAGTAAATAAATAAATAATTTTTTTAAAAAATAATCCAAGCAAAAGAATGAACACACAGTGGTAATGGATGTTGCTTTCTAAAACTCCAACCAGTCTAGAGATTTAGATGTTACAAATATAGACTCTTGGGCTGGAGAGAGAGCTCAGTGGGCAAACCGATTGCTGCACAAGTGTGAGAACATGAGTGTGAGTCTCCAAAATCCGGGTAAAGCTATGGTAGTGTCTATAGTAGTCTTCCCAGATCTCCTATGATGAAAAGGAAAGTGAAGACATGAAAATAAGTAGCAACAGTGGAGTATGCAACAGTGGACAACAAAAGGATTAGATCTCAAACAAGGCAAAAAAGTAAGAACCAACATGCTCAAAGTTGACTCCTGACCTCCACATATGCATGCCATAACACATGTATACCTGTATACACACACACATACGCACGCACACACAGAGAGAGAGAGAGAGAGAGAGAGAGAGAGAGAGAGATTAAAAAGAGAGAAATGCACACTCACACTAAGAGAAACAGAGAGATAGAAAACAAGTACCCCTCAGTGACCCCAGAATGTATATAGGCAGTATTCTCCAAATTTCCTCATGAACATATGTATACATGTTCCATCCAGACCTTTACTCATACTGGATACTGCATGAAGAATGCCCTCTCCTTTCCAGAGCACCATTCAAATCCCTTATTCCATTCTACTTGCTAAGGACAAGAACTATGATAAGAAGCAAGAGGACAACAGCCATCTGGTGTACCCCTGACCAGGATGCCTACGCTCTTTCACCTGTCTCAAATCACATCTTTAGAATGTTAAAAGAAATGTAATACAGATGTATGGTAGCAGATCCAGGGTCAGGGCTAGCTGACTATTGAGCCCAGGCACCTGAATTCTGTCCCCTCCAACAGCCCATACTTCTGTGTGCTCCATTGCTACTGCACTGAGTGTTGCAAGGGGTCGGTCTTGTCTAAATTGGTTTGGGATGCATTCTCTGTAAGGCAAATTGTGTCTACCAAAAGCACTTTAAGGGGAAAAAATCTGACATCTTATGCCTATCATAATTGGGTATACATACAACGGAAATTAGAGGGATCATGGAAAGGAATGTGCACAGTAGATAAAAAGTTAAATAACTCAAACATGTTAATCAAACCAGAGTACCACCCAAATTATGCTTCTTAGCAACCAGCACCACTTTCCGCTAGACTCCATAAAAGGAAGTCCCTAACAACAGCTAAGTCTCTCAAGTATTCTTTAATTCTGGTGGCCCTCTGTGTCTCATTTGTATTATTGTTTTGTCCCTGAATGTTCCCTTGTCACTTTGTAATTTGGATGCATTTTTATTTCTATTCTTTGATTAAAAAAAAATCAAGAACCTGGAAATGCTGCTCCAGATAGCAACCCTGGTAACAACTAAAGCCCAGGTGTATCATCAGTAGACAGAGGAAGAAAGGGGTAGGAGAATGAATCAGAGAAAAAAATTCAGATATTTTCTATTTCCCCTTGGACAGAGCCTATGAACAACAACAAGAGCAACAAACCATATGCGGAATTCTACAAAGTAGTTGGAACACAGTCCTTGGCTCCATGCCACCAAAGCTTGGACTTTTGATATCTCCTGTTTTGCCACTGAAATTGTGCTATGAAGTGGAATTGTGTAATTGCATTCAGTTGGAGGATGCGGATATAAGATTAAGCTGGTATATTCAGAAGTTAGGATTAAGCAAAGATGAAAGTAGTGGCTGCCTATCTCTAAAAGACACAAGAAAAGACCAGAAAGAACTTACTCTGGATGTTGGTCTAGCTGTCCCTCAGTGGCAGTTCAGTTGAAAAAGAACCTCACATGCAATTGCTATGATAGTTCAAGAAAGTGGCTGACTACCTGTACATCTGTTTAAAGACACTTTACATAGTTGTAGAAAGTATGTATGAGGCTAGGAATTGTCTAAACTGTTTTGTTTAGAAGCTGAGGCCTGGTAAACAGAGCCTACTTTAGAGAGTGTTTATATGTTCACCAGTGCTTTTAGGAACGCTTCCCTTGACCATCTTTCACTGTCAACTTTAGGTGCTGAAAGCTAGATTCATAGGCCCAGATATTCAGTACTCAGAAGGATGACACAGGAATATCATGAGTTAGAGGCCAGCCAGGGCTACGTAGTGATATCCTTTATCAAAAACAAAAACAAAAATAAATAAAACAAACAACAAAAATTTAAAAAGCAAAATAACAAAAATGATAATAACAATACTATTAGTGAGATTTGGATAATTATTATTAATAAAATAATTAATCCTTGAAATTTCAAATTTCTAAACAGTTTTGAAGGCAGTCTCATAAGTATCTTAAAATAGGACATCAACAAAGCCCAAAGACCTGTACTCATGAGCCATCAGGAAGCACATCTATTCTCTGAAGGTAAGAGTTAAGTCCACACTGACCATACATAGCATGGTGGACCATACTACATGTCCCTTGGGTTGACAGAGCATCAGAAAAATTGCAGTGTTCCTCTTTAGGTTTGTAGATATTTTCATGCTTTCTGAATCTTTGTCACCTTGATGTAGATATTCTTATCATTCATATCATAGTATCAGTTCAGAGAGGCCAAATAGAAAAAGAAATCTTACCCTGAGTGGTATCATTTTACTGGTGTGGTGTGGTGTGATATGGTATATAACTATATAACTATATAACTATATAACTATATAACGATATAATCATATATTTATATATATATATATATATATATATATAAAGAGAGAGAGAGAGAGAGAGAGAGAGAGTAATGTATTGTATATGTGGTAACTAACACCTGGGACAAACTGCTGGTAAAGGTGAAAAGTTTATTTTAGTTCCTTTCCTTGGAGGCTTCAGTCCATGACTGAGTGACTTCATTTTCCTTACAGTTTGTGAGGTAGTGTATTGTGGTGGAGCATGAGCCATAGCAAAACTGTGCACCTCGTTATGATCCAGTGATACACGGGGCTCTACACTGTCCTTTATGGGCATACCCCCAGTGATCTAAGGCCTGCCCACTGATTTACAAGTCTTCTCATCACCTTGAATACCAAACCTCTAAGAAATGAGTCTGTCATGGTTTGAATGTGAAATTTACCCCATAGGCTCATATATTTGAACACTTTGTAACAGCTTGGTGATGTTGTTTTGGTTGGTTGTGGAACCTTTAGAAGGCAGAGACTTTTTGGAGGAAGTGGGCACTGAGGGTGGACTTTGGGAGTTTATATCATTGTCCAACTTCTGGTTAACTCTATGCTTTGTCATTGAAGATGTGCTCTCTCAGATCCTTGTTCTGGCTTCCTGCTTCCCCTGCCATTATGAACTCCCTCTCTGGAACTATAAACCCAGATAAAGTCTTCCTCCATAAGTCATTGTTCATTGTACTGGCTGCTTTTGTGTATCAACTTGACACAAGCTAGAGTCAGTCATCAGACAGCGAGGGGAGGAGTGGGAGACACTCAGTTGAACAAATACCTCCATGAGTTCCAGCTATTAGGTATTTTCTCAATTACTGATCAATGGGGAAGGGCCCAGCCCATTGTGAGTGGTGCCATTCCTGGGCTGGTGGTCCTGGGTTCTATAAGAAAGGCAGGATAAGCACAAGTCAGTAAGCAGCACTTCTCCATGGTCTCTGCATCAGCTCCTGCCTTCAGATTCCTGTCCTGACTTCCTCTAGTGATGAACAGTGATGTGGAAGTGTGAGCCAAATAACCCTTTTCATTCCCAAATTGCTTTTGAGTCACAGTGTTTCTTTGCAGCAATAGCAACCCTAATTAAGACAGCCATAGTATTTTATCACAGCAACAGAAAAGTAACTAACACAGGGTCTTGAGAGATATTGAAGATCTGAACTCAAGTACATTTTTAATGTTCTATTTAAAAAAAAAAAAAGGAATTTCATGCATGGTCATTGATATTCTTGGGTCAAAGGGCTTGAGTTTATCTTGGTGAAGTAATGACCATCAATGAATTAGCTGTGGTCTCTTCTCAAAATCACTGAACATATCCAGAGACTAGTTCAGAATTCTTTTTTTTTTTTACAATTTTTTTATTGGAAATTTTATTTACATTTCAGATGTTCTCTCCTTACCCCATTTCCCCCCCTCCCAGGAACTCACTATCCCTTCCCCCTCCTCCTGCCTCCACCCACCCTACCCCGTACCTCACCTCCCTACCCTCAAATATCCCCCCCCACGACGTCCAGCCTTCATGGGACCAAGGATCTCTTCTCCCACTTATATATAGCTTCCTTGTATATATAGCTGGAGCCATGGGTCCCTCACTAAGTGCTCCCAGGCTGGTGGTTTAGACCCTGGGGGCTCTGGTTGGTTGGTATTGTTGCTTTCCTCATGGTGTCACGAATCCTTTCAACTCCTTCAGCCTTCACTCTATCTTCTCCATTGGGAACCCCATGATCAGTTTGATGGTTAGCTGTGAGCATCTGCCTCTGAGTATGTCAGACTCTTGCAGATTTCTAAGGAGACAGCTATATCAGAATTCTTAATGTTAAGAACATAATGATGATATATTATATAACATGATTTATATATATATATATATATAACATTTATATATATAACATTATATAATAATGATTATATTATATAACAATATAATATAATGTTAATATAAAGATATGTGTGTAGCCTGTACCCAGATGTTCTAATGCTATCTGAGCTTGTGATGGATATACATTCTTTTCATTCGGCTGAGTCCATTTTCACGGGAACCTGCCCAAATAGGGAACAGTTGCATAAGCTGTTGCTAGTTATCTTAATTGGCACATTTAGGTTAGTCATGTAAATCAGGTTCTTTTTATATTTTGCCAATCTTTCATAGCATAACAGGACTGTTCCCATGTTAAAAAATCCAAATAAATGTTTCATGGTATGATTAGAATCTGATGAGACTGCCCAGCAATTACCTGGGAACACGTTGACTCTTGTACCTGCTAGTGGATAAAAGTAAAGCATCTCTTTGCCCTCCTTCATCATCTATTTGGAGCAAGGAGAACATTGGCTATGCTGAGGCTGAGGATGGCTTCAGTGCTTCTTGGAGGTGGTTTGGGTTCAATGTCTTCTGCTTCTAATGACTTGGCCCAGGGTTAAATCTACAGTTCACCCCCTCCCTGTCCTCAAACAGATGGAGGAAATGGTTTGCTAACTCTTTCCCTTCAACTCCACCTTCTCAGAGTTCACATTGACCTTTGGAGATGAAAGCTTATAAAGTTTCACTCAAAGCCTCATTGATGAGTGTTAGATGTCCCGGGTGGGCAAATTCCTTTTCATGATCTCCCTTAGTTCACAAATCTCTCTTCTGCACTGAACTCTTTCTTTTTAGACTCCAGAGAAAAGGTATCCATGTTGGAGCTGGGAAGCTACATATCCCATCTTTCTTGTAGGCAAGTCCTTGTACTGGCTCCTCTAGAAGAGATTCATGATAGGAAATCTCCACAGACCTTACTGACCTCACAAAGAGAAGATCCAAGGAAGAGTTAGCATGGATGTGGTAAAGCTAGGAGGAAGAGAATAGTTTGAGGTAGCCTAAAATATTCTTCATGACAAAGTTCTGCTTTCCAGAACTGATTCTCCAGGACTTACTTCCACTTAGGGTAAGGTTGTCTCTCCCCCACTCCAGCTATCTGCCTTCTTTGGGGCAACTAAGGAAGAAGTTAGCTAAGAGAATTATTCAATGAATAGTCAGTCTCCTATGACCTACAAGATGCATGAGAGTTTGAAAGATTCAGGGAAGGACCCAGGTGGAACTAGGGCTTCCCTACAGGACCAAAACTTGCTGACCTTCCATCCTATTATCATTTCCCAGAAGAGTGGACAGCAACATCTATAGGTAGATGGATATTATGAGAAAAAATGCCCTAAAGAAGAACCCCATTTACAGAACTGTCCACCGAGGTGACTACATGGTGGTTCCCCATGAAATTCTTGTCTTTTATACTGATGGACTTTTATACTACATTGGCCTCTCATAGTCACTCTCTCAGGTTTGATAGTTAATTTTATGTCTTCTTGATTATGCTCAGGGTGTCACAGTAAACATTAGTTTTGCATATGTGTGTAAGGATGTTTCTGAGTAAGATTTACATCCAAATAGGAGGACTCAATAAAGTAGATTGCCTGTTTAGATATGGATGGATACCATCTCATACGTTGACAACCTTCTCTATGGTCTGAATATGTGTCCGATGGTCACATGTTGAAAGTTTCATGTCCAGTTCAACAGTGTTAAGAGCAACCTTAAAAATTATTAGGAAATGAAAGATTTGCCTTAATGAATGGATTATAGGAGTTTTCTAGGGAGTGGGTTAGTCTTGTAAGATCATCAAGTTTGTCTTTCAACATGTCTTCTGTCCTGCGATGTCATTTGTTAAGTGGTGATTCAACTATTTTTTCCCACAATGTAACCCATTGATCTTGTACTTTTCCACCTCTAAAAGCATGAATCACGAAAGTTTCTGGTATGAATTGGTCAGCCTTTGCTACTTTATTACAGCAGCACAACATGGACTAAGACAGACTTAAAGAAAACAAAATGTCACAGGAAGATGAAGCCTTTTGATTTTCTTGCTTGAGCTGAGACATTAGGGTCTTCCTCCCTCCGTAGAGTAGAATAATACCATTGGCTTTCCCAAATCTTTCGGTTGCAGGTACAGGTAGTGAGACTTTTCAGCATCTGTAATAGCCAAAACCAAATTCATTCTATCTATCTACCTATCTATCTATCTATCTATCTATCTATCTATCTATCTATCTGCCTGCTTATGTGTCATTTATCTATTAACCAATTCATCAGTCATCCATCCTTTTATCCATTCATCTGTCTATCTTTTCTTGGTTCTATTTCTTTGAAGAAAAAAAACAAAACAACAACAACAAAAAAAAAAAAACAAAAAAACAACTGACACAACAGAAGTCACTTCCCAAGAGCCAAAGACCCAAAATATATGCAAACTTTAAGCATTTGTTTTCTGAGTCAATGGGATCCATTATATTTTGTAAGATCCCTGAGAATACTATGAACAAAGTGCAGCAGTTCTTTCATTGGAATTTGCCTTGGAGAAATGTACTTAACTAAAGCTGTGGAAATAATTCCCCTATCTTCCCCTACCATATCGCAAAACAGTATTTCCATGAGATGTGTAACCAGCCAGAAACTGTAACAGAAATAACTGATGTACATTTGCCTATAAATAAAACCAGAAGCATGTTTCTAACATCGACTATGACTTTCTGTTGTCCACTTTTGATCCTGCAATCACTCTATAAACAAGGTTTAAATACATATAATAAACTGGGAGAGAGAGTTGTGTGCAATATAAATGGCAAATAGAGAATAATATCATAACATATAAAAAGCTCTTACAGACCTGTAAGAAAACAGCAAATCTTTTGATGAAAAGGGAGTTTAAAAAAATCATAAACAGGTTGATTATAAAGAAAATATATGAATGGCTAGTAAGTATAAATATTCTCTCTTAACTTAAGAACACATAACTTAAGAACAAAAACTGAGTATGTAACCTTATTTATTTGAAAGATAAACAAAGTGGTATCAGTGTATATCTAAAGCTGGTTCTCAGCTCCAACTACACAATGGAGTAACCTCAAGAAATGCATGAAATATTGATGTCTACATCTGCTTCTGACCATGAAGCATTAACTGCTGTGGGAATTACTCTTCTATTATAAGCATCTAGAAAACCAGACAAATACATAAAACAACTGTTTTCAGATACAGGGCAAATTGGCAAAGCAAGATGTTTTCCCTGCAAGAAGAGACACAAAGGAGGTGAATCCTAAAGCTACCCAGTATGTTTCTGGCCTGAGGATCTTTCCAAGACACAAGGCAGAATGAAGAATCCAGACAAAAGCTATCAGTCCCAGGAAAGGGGGTCCAAACAGAGATCCTAATTCCAGGAAGCCACTTTATCAGACTAGGATTCCCAATGTAGACTGTTGAGAACAAGACACTGCCTAGAGAACACTAGAAAATTACAGGGTTTGGGAGCCCCAAACATTCTCTCTAGTGATCTCTTCCCACTCAGGGAAATCGCCATGAGATGGAAAGGTAAAGGCACTCAAAAGCAGCAGGTTGAACAGTTGTCAGAGCTCATAAGGGAGTGTGTCAAGGGTAGTGGTGGTATACATCTTTAATCCCAGCATTCAGGAGGCAGAGGTAGGTGAATCTCTGTGAGTCTGAGGCCAGACTCTACAGAGTAAATTCCAGGACAGGCAAGGCTACATAAAGAAACCCTGCCTTGTAAAAACAAATAAACAAAAAAAAATTTAAAGACTTGCAGAGACTGGGTGTGATGATTGACCATAAGGCAGCTAAGGGAAATTTAGACGATGATAAAATGAATATTTTATATTTTGATTGCAGTGGTAGTTACATCGAATTGCACTCTTTAAATTGGTTGATATTATTGTATATACAATTTATCTCAGCAATGGCATGCATGTTCCCATAATAGCAATTTCTAGTTCCTGTTTAAATATTCAAATATAGTTGGTTTTGGGTAGGACTTCTGCTTCATTTTCTTTTCTTTTGGTGCTATATTTTGTAGTAGATTATGTCAAGTTGTTCTAAAGGGATACAAAGCTCATCATCATCCTCTGTAGGTAAATCAGTCTACTTAGGAAACTAACTGATAAATTATTTTAGCAATTAAGAAATGATGAATTCAAGTGAAAGTTGCCCTTATATAGAACCATCTCCTACAAACTAATCTTGGGGAATAATGAAAGAAGTATTGAAATGTGGACATACAGAGTCTTTGACATAGTATCAGTTTATAATGGCCAAACAAACTAGCAATGACTAATATATTCTTATGAGGGGAAATAGTTAACCAAACAGTATACATTCACAATAGTTTGAATTTGTTAGATGTTACAATACATACATTATTATTTATGCAACATATAACAAGTAAAATCAAAAGCTTATAAAGACACATTTAATATCTCAGTCTCATGTTTTTGTACAGAGAGTGTGTGTTTACTACAAGGGTGTGAAATCGTCATCACACTTTTAACAAAATTATTTCTTATTAGATTGATTTGTCAGGTGAGGCTTTTTTTTCCACTACATTTTAACATGTGTGACTTTACAACAAGATGCATATTCTCAGGAAAGTATATAAATATTTCTATTCTTAAATAGTATTTTAAAATGAGGGAACCTGGAGAAATGAATCAGGCATTAAGACCACGTGTTGCTCTTGCAGAGAACCTAGGTTCTATTCCAAGCACCCACATAGTAACTAACAACCATCCATCACTCCAGTTCCACAAGAATTCATGTGGGATACATCCATATACATAAGCAAAATGCTCACACAGGCCAAATGAAAACAAAAAGAGAATTGAAAAAATAAAAATTAAGCCAGTTCATTTGTCAGTTCCCAAGGAGTTCTTTTAATAGTCTAAGCCAAAGATTTTGAGTCTTTAGAGATACTTTATCTCTGATATTCATACCTTCCTGCTTTTGCAGAGGAACTGGGTTTGGCTCCCAGAACTCAAGTCTGGTGACTCACAACCACCTACAACTCCAGAGATATCCAACACAGTCTTCTGGCCTCTGTGGACACTGAACTACATTTGCATGTACAATAACGCTCTCCCTCCACACACATACATATAATTAAAAAATGAAAATTAAAACATCTTGTCTCATAAGGCCTTAGGGATCAGAGTGCTTTAAGAGATTGCTTTATGGTTTATAACATGAGATGTTTTTTCTGTGTCTGTTGAAATATTGGTCCACAACTTGGTCCCAGTTTGGTTTCTGTTGCTATGATAAGTGCCATAACCATGCAACTTGGATAGGAAGGGATTTATGTGGCTTATACATCCCAGATCACAGTCCGTCACTGAGGGAAGTCAGGACAGGAATACAAAGCAGGAAGCTGGAGGCAGGAACTGAAACAGAGACCGTGGAAGAACATTGCTTACTGGCCTGTACCCTATGACATGTTCAACCTGCTTTCTTACAACACTCAGGATATATATATATATATATGTATATGTATATGATTAATCAAGAAAGTACTTTACAGACTTACCTACAGGCAATCTAAGGGTGACAATTCATCAACTGAGGTTCTTCTTCCCATTTCTTCACAGAGAATTCTAGCTTGTGTAAAATGAACAAAAACATATCCAGGACATGTTGTCTGGGGAGATTTTGGGAACATTGGTTGGAGATGACCTCTCTGGAGGATGTAGATCATTGGAGGAGGGCCATGGTGACTGTATCTTGTTCTGTCCTCTTCCTGTCTGTCTCTTGTACTTCCTGGGTGCCATGAAGTGAACAGTTTTGTTCCACCATGCTTTTACCTCTTTAAGATTTGTCCTTCAACTTTCTCTGTTGAGTAGGCATCAAGACCTTAATATTTATTCTTGTCTTTTGTTTTGAAAACTAGTCTCATGTAGCACAAACTGGCCCAGAACTGGCTATGTAATCAAGGATGTCCTTGAACCTTAGAATCTTCATTTCCATTTCCCAAGTTCTGGAATTATTGGCTTGTATCCCATGTCTGTTTCAATTCATGGTTTTACGCATGGTAGGTAAATATTCTACAAACTGAGTTACATTCCCAGTTACATAGTAAATAAGCATGCTACAAACTGAGTTACATTCTCAGCTCACCCATTCCAACATTAGTCCTCTCTGGTCTGTATGTATGTTACAGTTGGTCAGTAGTGTTGATAATACTAATTTATTATTATAGTTGTTATTTTAATTAGACCATGATAGTATATTTTTAAGAATATAATTTCAATTTTACCCTCCTTTTCACAAAATGACAACAAATGTCTTCAGTCATGACCATGTTTGTACTCAAAGACTTTTCCACCACACCCAAGTTCCCAAATAATTACTTGTACTCTTATTTATGAATAAATACCTAGGCCATAAGCTTTGGCCTTTTCAACTAGCTTGTAACTTACATAACCCGATTAAACTGTTCTATGTCTGCCAGAAGCCTCCTTACCTCTCCTCAGTTTCATGCGTCTTACTTCAGTCCAGGACATATCTCCTCTCTATGATTATTTCCTAGAGTTCCAATCTCCCTGTCGGATGTCCCACCTTCTAATCCTGCCTCAGCTCATTGGCCATCACATCTTTATTAACCAATCAGAGATGATGGAAAATAATTTTTATATAACATTGAGATTAGAGATGCTTGTCAATGCCAACATCTGGACTGCAAACAGATGTCTGGGCATAGAAACCAGCATCTGAATATACAGTGCACATGTTCTCCTTATACAAATGAAGTTTAAGTTTTGTATACAGAGAATTCAAGTAGTCTACAAAACTTAGTTCAAGGTAACTTTCACATGTGTTGCTAAGTTGTAAAGTGCACAAACCACCTACTCCATTACTGCCCCATAAATGTGGGACAAAAACTACTGGAGTTTTATAAGTTATGAAAGCATTTCTGAAAAGTATTGAGAAGAAATGAATTATCACCTTCTATTATCATTAACAAAGGACAAGTAAGAAAGGTTATTAAAGCAGATGTGATTGTTGTGTTTTTAAAATGACTCCCTAGGTAATAATTAGTTTGATGGTATTTGACAATGATTGAGAAATTTAAAATACCTACACGTGTTCTTTGATTATGTAGAATGGACATGTATACTTTTAGAACTTTATACTTTACTGCATGGATCGAATTTCCTTTCATCAAATGTTTGTAGAGTATTTACCAAGCAATAAATGTTGGAATGTAGAGAGAAATTAGAAAGAAATATAATCATGTTTTCTCTTAAAGAAACTTACTCTGTAGTGATAGGCTAAGAATCCCCAACTCTCTATGCTTATAAGGCAGAGCTATGTGAGGGATGCATGCATCTAATAATAATTGGTGAGTGCGGGTTTCCTGAAGGAAAGCTATCTATTTTATTTAGAATAATTTCCAAAAGCCCTTCCCAGAAAGGAAACCCCAACATTGACAATGACTATTAATAGAATCTGTACTCTATGATCTGTGAAAACAGTGCTCAAGTTCCAAGCATCTCTGAATTCCAAGTATCTAGAGCAGATCAGACATATATTTACTTACTGAGTCTCTGTTAAATTAATAAATTCTATGAGTACTTGAATTCCTATACTAGAACACAGGGCAGGGGTGTCTCAAATCAACTCAGGAATCTAGAGCACTGAAATTAGAAATCTGATGACATCTGAGACAGGTTGTGAGAAATAAATGCCACCTCAATGTTTGCATATTCAGAATGAGCATCTAACCAAGACCTGTTAACATAAATGCATCAACTGTCTATTCAAATATGCTGCATGCAAATGCTGTGCTTAACTGGTGTTGACTCCACAATCGAATAAAGCCCTAGACAAGTGGTGTCACCTCAAGACCCACATTTGCTTCCTTCCTTCAGTAGCCTCTACTAATGATCTAACTTAATGCAGTCTGCCTCAGATCAGCTATAAGTAATTTTGCCTCAAGTCTTTTCTTGAATGCCTACACATAACTCACTGATAATCAATGGAGAGCAATCAAACTTCCTGGATCAGAAGGCCTACATAACCTTTTTTGGGGGTGAGGGGGAGGGTGTAGAACATAATAAGAATAGCTTTCTACAATAGACTATAGCAGTGTTTCTCAACCTCTGGGTCACAACTCCTTTGGCAAACCTCTATCTCCAAAATATATTTGCATTATAATTCATAACAGTATCAAAATTACAGTTATGAAATAGGAACAAAAATTATTTTGTGGTTGGGGTGGAAGTCACTACAACCTGCAGAAACTAACTATATTAAAGGCCTGCAGCATTAGGAAGATTGAGAACAACTGGACTACAATTTGGGGTGCCTTAACATTGGGCAAAATAAAGCTATCTGAAACAAAGTAGCTATTTTAAAAAATCTTTTCTGAAACTCTGATGTGAGAGATGCTCCATAGAGATGGTCTTCCAGCCTTGAGTCTCTATTCCATGGAGCTGTGCAGGGATCTGAGATATGTTTGCTTTCATTGGTGTGGTGACTTCATCTTCATGATCATCTGACTCTCTAGCATGAACTTGTATTTTTGCCAATGATAGTCAATAGAGAAGAGATGAAGAGCAAGTGTTATGATGTAGACATTGTTTACATCACTTTCACTCCTCTGTCTTTGACAGAACTCAGTCGTATGGCCTTATTCTGCCAGAGATGGTGGGAGAAACAGTCCCAGCTGGATCAGCCTGTGCCCAAGTAGAACTCAGGGTTCTGTCATAAAAAAACAAAAGAAGGACTTCTGAGAAACCTTTAGTTGACCTAGCACATTTTCCATCCCTTCTCCAAACTTGTAGAAGATGCACTGTTCTGAGAGGGGCATTGACCTATTTCAAATAAATCTGTGTACTGAGTATATGTGTGCTGGGTGAAGGACCATTGTTCTCCTGCACCTAGATACAGATATACCACAAGAAGTGCTGCATATTCTCCCTTATAATCAACTGCCAACAATAAAAAATAGATGTTAGTATCTACACTCTATTTAAGAAATAAAAGTTTTTAAATATCATGGCCACAAAACTGCAAAGTTATAGGAACTAGGTTTTCTTCTTCTATTCTAACTCTAGTTTTCCCTCACTACAGATTGACCATCTTCTAGTCTGCCCTGACCAACATTCTCATAGATCTTCTTTCTCTGTTATCTGAAAACAAAACTATATTTTTCTAATACTTAATAATGATCTTTAACTTCAGAGAAGTTAAATTCACATATTGTCCAGCTTCTTGTCCTTGGATAACCTGAAATTGAATATAATGCAGTGTTTCATGACTAACCAATATCTGAAACACTGTGGTCAGTTTAGTAAATACTAGACTTCTATGCCAGGGACCACACAAGGAAAACCAAGTGTGTGTGTTTGTGTGTTTGTGTGTGTGTGTGTGTGTGTGTGTGTGTGTAATCAATTGAGAAAACATTTTGTTTGGTTCTAAATATCAAATTATTTGTTAGGTTACAAAATTCTACAAATAAAGTCTGGATCATATTCTGAGAATTCCTACTTGATTTCATAACAGCAAGCACATACCTGCTCTTTGACGGACAGCAAGCATCCTAATCTATTAAACAGGTCCGCCAATCGCTCCCTCCATGGGGCCAGGATGCAATTTGCTAGCAAATTGGAATCAGAATTGGGTTTTTAAAGAAAGCCTTCCCACAGTTGTAAACATCCTTAATTTTTACAGCAACACATTGACTTCAAACCGGACTCCTAATTATTGCAATATTTTTTTAAAAGCCTGTATTGTAGATTCTGCAAAGTTCAGACATCTGCTTCAAATCCAGAAGTTTCTTTCCTTTCTCAAAAAAGGTTGCCCTCCTCCAATTAGCCTCGGCAGAGCAGTGGGAGCAAGTGGAGTTCTGTGGATGAGGTCTCATGTTTACTGGGCACATTCCAGCCTCACCCGCCTTTTCCCACATGGGACCATAATAACCACTTTGCCTGTTGGGCCCAAGACCAAATGGCCTTTGAAGTACAAAGGGATACATTCTGAGTCTTTTTAAAATATACTCTTGCAAATCTTCTGGTTTATCATAAATAAAGGCAGTTTACCTAAGACAACGCATTCCTTTACATTTCCGTTTTAAGTATGAGTACCGGAAATAAATTTCAAATACTGGTGGAAGAAAGCTCTTGTCAGTGTTGCCATGGAGGCCGATTTCTGCACATCAGAAGCATGAAAATCTGAAAGCTGCTTAGTTGGAGCTGGTGGTTAAAACAGCAACTGTTATTATCCCAAACCAAGAGGAGGGTGGTAATGATGATGACCACGGACCCTTAAATGTGTCTTTCATCCTCAATAATTTCAAAGCTCCCAGTAAATGGCCTCACATGAAGTGCCAGCGTGGCTAAGTGAATTAGTCCAACTGAAGTCTACCCCCTGCACTAAAGAAATCATAGGTTGGGATTGCAGAAAATTTTCATGTTGCTTAGATGTCAACTTTATTACTTAATGTGAACGACTTTAGGTGAGGCTGGCACCCTCTGGATTCAGCATGTATCTGCCTCAGGACTCATTCTCTTGATCTGAGAAGTTGGGATATTGGGGTTTTGAGGGTCAATGTCAATCATACCTCTCTCATCACTCTACCTCTGAGTTCAGGACCAGTTGTTTAAAGATGAGCAGGGAACGAAACCTCAATATGTCATTGGTACAATGCCTTTGGAGTTTAAGATACACTTTGCAAGATACATCTGTCTACCAGAAAGTTTCTACCTATGAGCCTAGAGCCCAGAGGAAAATCTAGGTGTGTTGTGTTGTAAAAAAAAAAAAAAATCATCAGTTTAATGCTGGTGAATTACAAAGACATAAAATACTCTGTAGAGTTTTGGATGTGGGAAAGGTCAATGCCAAGGTATCAGCATCTAACATGAACTTCCTTGCTGTGTCACAGTGAAAGGTAGAAGTGCAAGAAAGCATGCACATAGGAGAGAAGCAAGAGGGGCCTGTTTGGCTTCCAGAATGTAGTCATAAGTCTTAATTTTTTAAAATAAATTAGTGTAAATCTTGGAGTTGAAGTTCTGCAGATAGAAAGGAGATATTTTCCTAAGATTGAGAAAAAGAGTTAGAGATGCAGATCAAAGTATAGGGACTAGAAGTCATAGCCAGGACCAAAGAAGGGATTCTATCAGATACATGCTTTGGCTGGGAGACAGTGTTTGAAAGCAACCTTGCTACCTCCAGAGCCTACTGGTGCTTTTTAAAGACCCATTGGCAAGACTGTAACTCTTCTGTTTCATGTGTCTGGCTTGCCACCTCCCTGTTTACTATAGGCTCCTGGCTGTTGAGACCTTGTGACCTCAGCACTAGTGTGTCAAAATGCTATATTAAAATGATTCCTATTCCATTGCCTAAAAACACCCCAATTTAACAATATTATTCAGTTCCCTGGTTTAGTTTGGTGTTATTAGGAACACTCAGCAATAATCAGCCCTTACTGTCCCTAAGGAAGAGCCCAAACTCATAGCTAGTCCCTCTTATCCTCTATTCCAAACCTGCTCTCCTTATGTACTGCAGCATTTCCTATCAGTCTGTCACCTGGTGCTTGTATAATTGTAGCCAATTTCCAAGACTTAGTTCCCTCTTGTGTAAAATTGAGATAACAGGACCTGTGATAATTGGCTACCTGGGAAATAGATGGGGATAGTGCCTAAGCCTTATCAACACTCCTTACTTCTCTCCTGTACATTCTATTTTCCCTTTCCTTCCTCTTTTCTTCTTTCTATCTCCCTTCCCACTTTCTCCTTTTTCCTTTCCAACCTTTCAGGATAAATATCACTTAAAAGCTGCTCAGCACTGTTGAAAGAACACAAAGGAAGGTACAGATGGACTCTGTGCTCAAGGAGCTCAAAGGCTTTGGACAAGCTAGAGTAGATACAGAAGGCTAGTCAGTAAACTAAGAGCATCATCACACTGTGGTGACAGGTGTAGGGGAATGACTGTGGCAGGACTGGCACAACTGGCTTGCAGAACCAGAGATATTTGAATTCATTCTGCAAAGCTCTGGAAAGCCAGGGTGTCAAGGGAGGCTTCGTGGGCTTAGGAACTTCATCATCAAAGACCCTAGAAATATGGAGATAGAAGAAAATGAGTCCGGGACCCAAAGTCTTTTAAACAGTTACTTCTGAACAGGAAGGCCATAGGAGAAATCTTGGGGAAATTTGGATCACTTTTTACAGCCCAAACACGTTGCCGTTTCTGTAATTTCTTTTAGCACAAATTTAACTAGAAATTGACGGTACGATGCCCATTCCACGATACCATGTCTCATTACCTGAGGAAAATTACTAATGTAGTTATATCAGAGAGCATGGCATCATCTTATGTCCCTACAAATCTCAAGTCTGAAGTGATAATGGAATCTTAACATAATGTCATCTCACAAAAAGTTAACCCAAGCATTCAGTTTCTCCCTTAATGTCAAAGCAGTTCCAAAGGAAGAACAGACACATAAAAGCACTCTCTTCACACATATTGTTTCTTGAATGATCACAATACCCCTAAGTTGTCACTACCACTGTCTCCTTTGTGCAGATAAGGACACCGAGGCTAAGAGATGTGGGAGTGCCTGGCCTATGGTGGCACTGCCAGCTAGAAGCTGGGCAAGACTCCCAGCTCCAGAGACTGCTGTACTCTCCTTACAAAACCAATCAGTTGGCTGCAGCTGTTAGAAGCTTTGGTCCTAAGAGTTATCTATCCCCATGCATAGAACTTCTGGGGGCATTTCTTTTGGTGATAAACAGGCAGAGTTATGGGATAGCTGTGTGTCTTGGCTTATCAGTTTCACAGCATGGTACTAGTCTGGCTGTGCAGGCTTTAATGGAGTCTAGCAACAACTGACTACACTGGGCCTCCACACTTCTTGACTAGAGAATTTCTATGCATCCTCCACAAGGCACTTTAGTCATGCATGTTTTAACCCATGGGACAGTAAATGCCAGCATTAAGGAAGCAAGTACATTGTCCGAGGTGTATCAAGTTCTATGACATCACAGAGAGTGGTGGGTCTTCTGACCTTAAGCCGGGAAGTGGCTGGATTCATTTATTTTTCTGTCATTTTACCTTTAACTTGATTGACTCTCTTGGTTGACACCTGTAAAGTCTCTACCCCGTCCCGGTCCCTCAATCCTTCCCAACCTCTTCCATAAAACTCCCCAAGTTCCGTCTGATGTTTGTCTGTGGATCTCTGCATCTGTTTTGGTCAGCTGCTGGATGAAGCCTATCAGAAGACAGTTATACTAAGTACCAGTCTACAAGCATAGCACAGTATCATTAATAGTGTCAGGAATTGGTTCTTGCTCACAGGATGGGTCTCTAGTTGGACCAGACATTGGTTGGCCATTCCCTTAGCCTCTGCTCTATCTTTGTGCTTGCAATTTTTGTAGGCAGGACACATTTGGGTCAAAGGTTTTGTGAATTGGTTGGTTTCCTTATCCCACCACTGGAAGTTCTGCCTGGCTACAAGATGTGCACTTCGAGCTCCATATCTCCCACTGCGGGGAGAGGAAGGGGTATATTTTACTTCCTTACTGTTTTGTTTGTTTGTTTTGTTTTTTGCTTAAAAAACAAACAAACAAAAAAACAAAACCAAGAAGCATATAACATGTGGCTACTGTATAACAGTTACTCTAGGACTTCTAGGGTAAAATTGCAATTAGAAGTTGTCTCCATGTAATATAATGTGTAAGAAGATTTGTGTTGGTATAGAGCTTTTCCAAGGAAACAAAAATGAGAGGGGCTGGGAATCATAACTGGGGTTATAGGACAGAGGTAAATTGCAGAGAAAGGGGAAGTGCACAAGGAGTAAAGGAGCAGGGACCACTTGGCTTCTCCTATGGCTGTCTGGTGGAGAAGAGCTACCGAAGCTGTACCAACACATGTGATAAAAGTCACAGGGAACCAGGCATAAAAGGGTGATTCCTTAACAGAGCAAAGGCTATGTGCACCTATTGAATATAGTGCTTAAAGTTTTAATTTGAGAATATAATAGCAGTAGGAAAAAAAAGGACATAAACAGGGAAGGAAGGGATCAAATTTTCCCTGTTTTCAGAAAATGTGATTCTATACATAGAAATGCTAAAGATTCCACCAAAATAACTCATAAATCTGGTTATTGGCAAAATAGCAGAACATAAAATCAACATGTATAAATCCATACCTTTTCTATACACCAGTAATGAAGTCACCAAAAAAAGTAAATCAGAGGAGATATCCCACTCATGATATTCCAAAAAACAATTACTAGGATAAGTCTACCAAGTAGGTGACAGGTCTCTACAGTAAAACTTTTAAAATTCTGAAGAATTGAAAAAAATTCTAGAAGATGGAAAGATATGCCTTACAGATCAGTAAAACTTATCATGAGAAAGTAACTATAGTTTCAAAAGAAATCTACAGATTCAATGCATTATTCATAAGAATGCATAGAGAATTACATAAAGAACTAGAAAAAAATCCTGAAATTGATATGGAACCCTAAAGGACCTTAAATAGTGAACATAATTTTGAGCAGAAAGAGCAATGCTGGAGGAGGCATCCCAGTTTCTGGATCTCAAATTATATTACAGAGCCATAGTGTCAAAATGGCACTGTCACAAAGACTAACACACATACACACACACACACACACACACACACACACACACACACACACACAGACCAATGGAAAAGCAATAGTGAACCCAAAAATAATCCCTGGCAACTATGTCCTGCTAACTTTTAAGAAGAGTGCCAAAAACAGAGTTTTAGGGAAAAAACAGCCTCTTCAACAAATGGTGCTATAAAGCCTGGCTATCCATCTGTAGAAGAATAAAATTATACCTCTATCTTTCACACTGTTTTAAAAAAAAAATCAGTTCGAAATGGATTAAATACTTTAATGTAAGACCTGAAACATTGAAACTGTTAGAGAAAAACATGGGGAAAATACTTTAAATATAAGCATAGGCAAAGGCTTTCTGAAACCGAAACTGAAACTCATAGCCTAGCAAATAATAGCAAGTTGAATGTGACTTTGTGAAAATAGAAAGCTTCTACGTGCAGAGGAAGCAGGGCGCATACAGAATGGGAGAGAACGTTTACCAACTATACATCCAACAGACAATTTCTAGATAAAATTTATAAAGAACTATAAAAATTAACTACGAAGCTCTACAAACCCCAAATCACCAAAAGAAAACATACAAATGACCAGTAAATTTAGGAAAAAATGCTGAACATTCTCAGCTCTCGGAAAATTCAAATTCACACTACACCAACAGTTCCTCTCTCTCCAGTCAGAATGACTAAAACCAATTAAACAAACAAACTATGTTAAAGATACAAGGGAAGTGGTGACCTTCTGCATTGCTTATTGGCAAAGGGTCCCTCAAGAAACTAAAACTAAATGTGATCCAGCTATGCCTCCTCTGAGCATAGCTAAATATGCTGAAGTCAGCAACCCACAGAGACTCTTGTACATGCATGTTTATTGCTACACTATTCCTAGCAGCCATAGCATGTAACCAGTCTAAGTACACACCAACAGATGAACACATAAAGAACATGTCATTTGCCAGAAAATAGATGAAACTAGAGATAGTGTTAAGCAAAATAAGCCAGGCTCAGAAGATAAATATTACATGCTTCCTCTAATATGCAGCATCTAGATTTCAGTGTATCTACATGTATATGAATGGGTGTGTGAGATGTAAGTAAGGGCAGAGATATGTTAAGGGAAAGGGGCTTAAAGAGAGAGAAGAAAAGAGTAATCAGGGCAAGTGAAATACAAATAGCTATTTTCTTTCATGTACAGAATCTAGATTTAACAATACTTCACATATATACATATAAAAAACTAAGAAGGAATTATTTTGGAGAAGAGAAGGCTAGAGAAAGGAGAATGGGGATGCACAATGATAGATAGATAGATAGATAGATAGATAGATAGATAGATAGATAGATAGATAGTTAGATAATATAGATATAGATAATGTTGCAATACAATTTAGTTTATAAATGAAAATATTTCCAAATTTAAAGTTTTTATAAGTCTGAACACCAAGACTTGACCCTCACCACTTCTATGGGCTATAAGCTTTGCTACAAGGTTGTAGTTTCAAATCTCTCTCCAAACAGTTTGCCTGGAGCAGGAGGATCCATTTACAAGAACATCCTTCATATGCCACCAAGTTAGTAGTGGCTATAGCTGAGATGCCTCAGTTCTTGCCAGAAGACCAATGTCCTCAGATACGGAAGCTCTGTCTTCCACCTGAGCCAGGGATCCGAGATGAGTTTAGTAAGACCCATAGGCAAAGGTTCACACTATGTTACCTACAAGTGTCTGTGTGTTGATCCTCTTCCAAGTTAGAAAATGCAGTACACAAACATGGATATCAGATGCAGGCATCACTGAGGCCTTCTTGGATGCTATCTACCATGCTTCTTCATATCCCCTTGGCACCCGTTGATTATGTCTTACTCTCACATAAAACCCTCTTCTGCACAGTCTTCCACTAACACATCCTATTATATATATTATCAGTTCCATGTCCAAGAACTAATTGTAAGAATCAAGTTGACATGCAAATAAATCTCCCCAGACCCTTTACAGGTCCTTATATCTAATGACTTGAAGACACAGTCATCTCTCTCCTCACCAACACACAGGAATGAAATGAACATTGTAGGTACCTGTGCCCAGTAAAAGGAGCATTGGAGCACAAATGAATGACCAATTCAGACCAATTCCGAAATTCAACAGACTCTTACTGTAAGTTCCTCAAGGGCTAAGGAAATGACTCAATGGTTAAAGTACTTGCCACATAGGATGAAAACCTGAGTTTGGATCCCAGAAACCGTTATAAATGTCAGGTAGGGTGGAATTCCACCTGTAATTCCAGCCTCAGAAAGTGGGACTTTGAGACCAACCATATCAACAAGCTCTGAGTTTGTGACGATGAAAGATGATTCCTAACAACAACCACAAATGTGCATGCATACCCCTACATATATGCAACCACCCACATGCAAAATCAGACACATAGCACACACACATACAGACATAACACACACACACACATAAACACACACACACACACATACACACACACACACACACACGTACACACAGAGGGGGGAGAGGGGAGGGGAGAAGGAGGAGGGGAGAGGGGGAGGGAGAGGGGGAGGGGAGGAGAGGAAGAGGGGGAGGGAGAGTGAGAGAGAGAGAGAGAAGTTTCCTAGTAAGACTCTTCACCTCACCTCACCTCACCTCACCTCACCTCACCTCACCTCACCTCACCTCACCTCACCTCACCAGTTCTGCCCTTACCTTAGGGCATGATCGATGCTATTTATCTCCCTTTTCTGAGCTTCTGCTTCCACTCACTCAGTAATGTTTCCTTTGCACAAAATGCCCTGCATTCTGGAGGTGAGCACTGTTCATAGTCTGTTTCTGCCTTTAGAAGCTGGGTAACCAAAGACCTCTCCACATTTTGTACCATCTCCCTTTTCATTCAAATTTTACTGTGTTTCTGCCAGTACATCTATGTTTAAAAAACAAACAAACAAACAAACCTTTATAGGTCTCCTATGCATCCGATTCTTGCTATGTGGACCTCTGGAGGGCTGCTGGTGTGAGCCGAGCTGACAACAGGTGTTTTTCCCTAGAGCTACTCATTTAAAAAATGGTAGCACATGTTTAGGATCAGACCATATACTGTAATTCCTGCAAAACTTGGTTGTTTATAGGAACTAGCCCTATTCAGTGTTGAAAGGTTATGAAGACATGGTTATTGATAGGTAGTAAATGGGGATGGCTGTTTTAGGAGCTGGCTATCATATTGTGCTAGGTTCTATGGGCAAATAAGTAGCATTTAGTTAATGTTATAGAATAAACATTTTTGTTTCCTAAACTCGTATATCTAAGGCTCTAATCCCCAAGGTGACTCAAAGAGTAATGCATGGTGAAATGGTAAAATTGAGACCATATGACTCTGTTGATTACTTTTCTTATTCTTGTGACCAAATATCTAACAAAAAGCTACTTAAAGAAGAAATGACTTAATTTGGCCAGATAGTTGGATGGAATATAGTCCGTGGTGGTGGAGGAGTGGTGACAGATGGCTCTGTGACAGCCCTTGCTCACAACCTAACAGATCAGGAGGCAAAGATGGGGCGGGAAACAGGGCTACACCATAAACCTCAAGGCCCACCCTCTGCTGGTCAACTTCCTCCCTAGGTTCACTGCTAGGTTCCACCACCTCTTCATACTATACCATCAGCTGTGTTTAAACCACAGGCTTAAAAACATGAAAGAAATTTATATAAAAACCATCAGAGAGATCTAGAATTCCAAATATTCTTTTTCTGGCAGAGATGGTTTCTTTATGCGAGAAGAAAGAAATGCCAGTCTCCTCTTCTTCCCTCCCTACACACTTTCTCTACTCCTCTAACCCCTTCTTCATTCTCTTAACCTTCCTTCTTTCCAGCTCTCTCTTATTTGAAGACACGGTGGTAAGTCAGCTTCTATAAGCTAGGGAGAAGAGACATCATCAAGCTGGTACATTGACCTTGAGTTCCTAACCTTGGCTATTTAAGCCACTCAGTGTGTAGTATTTTGTTACAGCAGCCTAAGTTGATACATAAGATACCTGTTTAGCATGTTATCTACATGCCTTATGAAAGCTCTAGATATTCTAAGATCATTCCAATATAACCATGAATTTTTTCTTTAATGAATCACTCAAAATTATATACTTTTGGTCTAGAGAGATAGATCTGCTCTCCCTGCCTCCTAGAAGATTCTGAGGTTTTTTTCCCAGTGCCCATACCAAGTAGCTCCCCCTTGCCTCTAACTCTAATTCCAAGGTATCTAATGCCTCTACTGGCCTCTTCAGGTACTGCACCATGTGGACAGACACACAAAGAAATATACATGTATACACAATTACAAATATAATGTACTTTTCTTTTTCAGAGTGCCCAATACAACAATACTATAATCTGGAAAAACACGTTTTGTCAACCATGATTTTGACTTTCATCGTAGAGACCAAACAGTGCCCAGAGCGCAAATGTGTTCTTGCAAGTTCATCCAACTGCACCTTGGGGGTTAAGTCCAAGATTGTCATCTAAATCTCTCTCTGTGGAGGGTTCTGCTCCCCATTGTTATGCCTCAACTCATGGGTCCTCTACTTACATTGGAGTTAATGGCTACTATGTGTCTGAATACCCTTAAATATCAGCAAGAGAAAGGCCAGATCTTGGATGGAATTGAGACCCTCAAGACCTGAAGTAGAAGCAAGGATGTAGCTGAGCTACTGTTATTCTTAGAACTGTCTGTGCTGCTAAGGTAGGGAGAGGTATGATTCTTGACCCTCAGGAGTTGTAATGGAGGAGGAGTCATTACATGAGAATGACCAACACTATGATGTTGTTGACACACAGAAAAGAATGTGTTCAGCCATTCCTATGGTCTAGGAGAGAAATCCTCAAAGCAACCATTCATATGGTCTAGGAATGCAACATAAACAATACAAGGCAAGAAGTATTTTATAGGAAAGAAAGAAAATAGCAGACAACTGGGACATTTTGAAGAGAGGTCTACAAACAAATGAAGCTACAACAGTGTGTAACATTAGAATGTAGATGACAGGGTAGAGAGTGAGTGGTAATTCAGGCATGTGCCAGACTGGAGGACATTGGTTTCCACAGTTAGGTAGTGATGCCACACACACACCACACACCACACACATAGATTTTGTTTATTCTAATGGCATATTTGTTGATTTCTGGTTCCATAAGCCCCTCTACCTAAGAGGTCACAGCTATGACTACACATTTACAACCATACATATTTACCGGGTTTAAAAAAAAATACTTAGTGGAGGCAGAGGAGATTAACAGTAGACAAAAGCTGCACTAGGATGCAATCACAAAGTGCTCAGAAAAATATCCAGACTCCTCATTAAAAACTATGGTGTGGTCATGTGTAGAGCCCACATAGAATGAAGTCAACATAGGGAGAAGGACCCCAGGAGCATATTGGCTGTATACATACCTACGGGATCAGTACAAGAGCACCAGTCAAGGGAATAACATGGGAAGAAACAGAATAGGATGCACAAGGTCTTCCTCCAGCCTCTGAAATTGCACAGGTCACACACCAGCATGTGTACGCACCATATACTAGTCACACATGTAACATACAAAACACACACACACACACTCAGACACACACACATACAAAATAAAACAAATTTAACTTAAGATGTGTATGCCTCATCACATATTTATATACTTGTTTTTATAAATATTACTTTTATCAATTTTCTTAATTTGACGTGAGCTTGTTGGATGTCTGATGAAGTACATTTGCAATAACAAACTAGATAGAAAGTAATAGGCGTTCTAGTATTTTCCCACGCTACTAAAGATTACTTCACATAATCTCAGTGATCATCTTCAAATATCAGCTCCAAGAAATATATTCATTTAATTCATTAATTTTACAGATTTGAACCCACAAAATTTTGCATACATAGGAAAAGCATTCTTTTGCCAAGAAGTGGTTAAGGCTATTTTGAAGAGGAAGCAAGAATATTCTGGTTTGCTCTTCTGAGAATTACAGAAGGCTGATTGATGGGGAGGACAAGGGGCTGTGGTGACAACAGGCCTCTCTGAGCCCTCCCTGCCCCACCTTGCTTAGCTGGGCAGGGAGAGGGGCTGCAAGGCCAACCTCAGGTCCCTTTTCCCTTTAATGTGGAAACAAAGACAGTGTTCCTAGCCTTCACCGTTCCAACTTCACACTTAGGGGGTCTCTCTGTGAGGGAAACTGTCAGCCAGAGTGGGCCATGCTCCTCGTTTAAGGACCAACTATGTTAATAGCATCTCTATTTTTGTGTCAAAAAGTCATTTTGGAATTTAGAAGAAACTGTGGGATTGCCTGAACTCCATACCAAAAGCACATCTGGATTCATTTTTGTTCTTTTTAAGCACAGTTCGTATGTTAACATAGAAAGGAAGGCTGGGAAGACAGCCCGCATCCCTCCTTTATGTAAGACCGTCCTGGCTTATGCTCTCATCTGTAACTACATTTCCTTATGAACTGTACTTAATTTTTTGATCATGCACAAGTACTTCTGAACTGGCAGAGTTTGATGGGCACTTGGTAGCAATATTCCCTGATGCCTAGTGGGTATTCAGTTAATTCAGTCAATGTTAATACCTACTGGAAGCTACAGTGCCAACAAAGCTGCTGTTTAAAAGAGAACTTTCATGCCCTTTACAAAATGGGTATGTTCTAATGGAGCACAAGATGGGAATATGACAAGAGGAATATTTAAAACACCAAAGTGCTTAGCCCTGTTATTGACACTCTTCCTTAGAGAGGGACTCACATCCATGCTTAGGAGCAGTTGAGAAATACACACAAAGGTATCCCAAGAGTCACCACAAGGCAAGGGTGCCTGAGCTCTCACGCCTGGCTGTCCTTGATAACACTGATGTTTTATCAGTGTGGGCTCAGTTTTTCCTTTGGTTAAACTTCCCCCTCACCACATTGGGTGAAGCTATTGTCCTCAGAAGGAAGAGTGATGTAGTGGGGGTGTTGGGGGGAGAGGGGGAACCACTTCTTTGGGTGGGTTGATTGTGGCCAATTATTCCTGGGCCCAAAGCGAAGCCAGAGAGTGGCTGTGAAGAAAGCAACCATTCTCACGAGTCATGAATCATGTTTTTGGCTTGTCAAGGGCAGTTGACAGAGGGAAGATGCCTGTTCCTTTCACGGCAGGATGCCAGAACTCATAACTCTTTGAGGCTGGAGTGCTGTGGTTCCTGTGGGGCCATTCAGAAGCAGGGAGACTGGTTGTCCTCACCCTCTTGCTTTGTGGCATCTGTTGGGAGTGCCAGTTTGGCCTGGCTCAATGCCTGGTGGCTCCTAACCCATCAATTTCTTTAGCCAAGCTCAGAATTCTGGCCAGTAAGAGAAAACTCTCATTTCTCAGCAGCCTTTTCATGCTCTGTGGCTTGGGAGGAGGCTCGGAGTCCTTGCTCATTTGGGTGGTGACTGCTAGGGCCTAAGTTTACCTGATATGTGTTCTGACAGTCTCCCAATTTGTACTGCTAAGAGCAAAGTCCACTTTGTCTAAGTGGTATGTGTCCGTGGCATCCAGCCTACCACTGCTCCCAATGTGATGCACTCGACTCTTTTTAGAGAGGAAGTAACAAACCCAGTAGATGGGACACAATATATTAACATCTCAGTAGTCAGTAAAATCTCTGAGCCTGCTGGTAGGCTTAGTTGCCACACAGGGTGGCTGGATAAGGGAGTGGGGAGTCAGAGAATCTTGAAGATGGAAGGGTCACTTTGATTAGAAGGGTTGACCAGGGCTTGTTTCCAACGGCACTACATATACAAGCATTTGAGAGCATATCATTTCTCTAACCCTAGGCTTCCTCAGAATGAGTGGGAATAGCATTTGGATCTTATTGACTTATAATGTGAATTTCATGAGATAAACACATGAGAAATGGTACAATCCCTGAGTCTAAAGTATGACTCAAAAGTACAGTTTCTGTGTTACCCTTGTGTTCCACTCCTGGGGAATGGGGCTCAGTCTTCTATACTCTGATAAACTGAATTGTGACTGAAAAGTATGTGTCCTAAGACTGGAGGATACCCTAGACAAGTTTCCATGATAACACAAAACAGGCTTGTACTGCTTACATAAGATTCCAGATAACCCAAAGAGAATTCTATCCAACCCCAAGGTTGACTCTACTTCAACCTATCTCCTTTTTGACAGGGAATTTTCTCTAGTCTCCTAAAATAAGTATTTCTCAACTGGAATTATTACCTCCAAACTTGCCCTCCTTTGAGAATCTTCTCCAGTGTTATAACCATGTTTACCTCACTATCTGTCACATCAGCCATCAGCATTGGTAGAATTGTCTTCTGTGTTACAATCATAGTTATTTCACTGACATATCAACATTGCTAGGTCCTGAGCTTTCTCTAGGGAGGAATGTCCTCACACACACACTCTGGGCCTTCATCAGTCCATTTCTGAACAAATGCTGAGTGATCGTCTTTGCTGGAGGGGTCTGCTGTTTGTGATTTTCGACCAAATCACTCTGTTTTCCATGGAAAACAAGCCACCACTTTCCTTCCTTTCTCAGAAACCTTGGCCTTGGCTATGGTTTTACATGCTCTATCTCTTCTGAAAATAAATATCTAAGTCTCCAGATAACAGAATATGGTGCTGTGCTCTGAATTAACGTAAACTTCCTATCTAGGGCCTTTGACCTTGCTCTTTCTATGGCCTAAACTGAAGTTTAATATCTGTGTCCTCTTGTCCATTTACTACAAACGCCTTAGGTTGCCCCTTCCAAGCCACCTTGGATCTCAGACAGCTCTGTTCGCTCACCTGGCCTTCAGGCTTCTCTGGGGTTACTTAGACTTACAGTAACCATGGCACGTCAACCCATGCAGTCATTACTCTCTTATTTTGTAATCGCAGCCACACAAACACACAAAAAAAAGAGAATAAAGAAAGAGATTTTGAGAAACTTTTTGAGGACAAAATAGAAAGAAAAATGCTCCCAACAAGATAGCACCACTTCTAAAGTCTGTGAAGTAAACCACAGAGCCCCTCAGAGCTTCCTAGAGCCTATTAGAATCTCATGAAGTACCACAGATCCTCCACGAGCCCGTCAGAGTCACAGAGAGCCCCGCAAAACCCCTCAGAGTCCCATAGAGCCTCCACAGAGCCCCTCATAACCTCATAGACCCCACAGAGCCTTACAGAGCCGCATAGAGACCCTCAAAACCCTAAATAGCCTCTGGTAAGCTCAGTGGCCACACAGGATGGCTGGAAGAAGGGAATGGGGAGCCAGGGAATCATGGAGATGGAAGGATTGCTTTGGTTAGAAAGTCAGAACACTGGACCAGAGAGATGGCTCAGCAGTTAAGAACACTTACTGCTCTGTCACAAAGTCTGAAGTTCAGATGCCTCCATTCATGTCAGCCAGTTTACAAATGCCTGTTATTCTAGCTTCCAGGATCCAATGCCTTTTCCTAGTCTTTATTCACACACACACACACACACACACACACACACACACACACACTTTCAAATATTTGAAAAATAAATCTTAAACATTTGAGCCTCCATGTCTCTTTCAATCTTTTTAGTAGGGGTATCAAGAAAGTAGTATATATATAATTATAATATTGATATGATATGATATGATATGTATATGATTACAATATGATATAACATAAAGAGCTGTTGTCTCAGAAACGCACAGGGGTGGGAGTGAAATACACTAAGGACCACAGCAAGTTTAACAGGAAATGAACTTTGGGTAGGCATAACTCTGGTTCATACAAGGTTCCTAGCAAGCAGGCATGTATATGCTTCTCAGGATGGTGAGAGCAGGTGCATTGTCTATGGAAACAGAACAACACTCAGATGAAAAACTCCAGATGTGAACATCTGGGAACTTCCAGTAAGAAACTATTCATCTTGCCTGCCCTCTCCATGCAGCAGAGTTGGGCAACCAGGAAGCATAGACACATGTGCACGGAGTTTTTCAGTGACCTTACATAACAATGAAAAGACAGAGGCATAAAAGATAGCAGACTTCTGCCTCCAATATTCTGAGATAAAACACACAATTCACTTCACTTCACTGAATTCTTTATTCAGCCAAGTGCCAGCTGTGGGGGAGAGTAAAGACACCTTCAACTATCAAGGACTTAAACAATTCCTACATTCCCTTTCTTTGGAATTTCTGATGAATGTGTAGGATATTCTCTTGAGAAATGGGGAAAAAGAGAAAGAGTAAAAAGTTCCCAGGAATGGTGATCCAACAGAGTATCTGGGTAACAACTGTGCCTGGAGAGAGTCCAAGCTGGAACAGAAAGTCTGAGGGGAATTTCTTGAAGTCCCTCAGATGGGACTCTTAGAGAGGAAAAACTGAAACTGCTGTATCACGTAACATTCTTTATATTTTAAAGGCAATGGCCATCAGCTTCTGATAAATAAAATCTGGTAAGGGCTAAAGCTGGAGGAACAACTAGACTAATAAGTACAATGAATATACAATTTAAAACAAAAAAAATTAAAAGTAACTCAAATTATCACCATGTCTCACTGAGACCTGTGGTAAACAAAACTTACTTGATCATGGCAACCAATATAGATGATTTATTTATTTTACTTATTATGCTGAAAGACTACAACATGGTTTTGTAAAAAAAAAAAAAAAAATACATAAAAATCAGTGTAAGACAAAAGTGGAAATATTTTAGTTTTCATGGGATGCATTTAGATTGTGTATTATATTTTTGCTTATATTCTTGTTCATAACTATTCAAAAGCACAAAAACCCAGAGACACAGACTGATGGGTAGATCTGGCCACAAGTGGCTGTGATGCAGATTTAGAAGGAAAGGGTCTTTTGAGGTCCTTGAGGTTGGAATTCTGGATAAGATGCTAACTCCTCACTTGCCAATAGAGAAATGATCAGATTATATGTTCCCAAGCATAGGTCAATGTACTATTTAAACCTGAGGAGCTCAATTCAAAGGAGGCCACATAAAGATTTTTAGGTGCTACTTCTGATCCCTGAGACCAGGGGTCAGGGAGATTGACAGTTACTTTCCATCTGTACCTCATAAGTGGCATGATTAATTCTGGTGAACTCAATGGGTGCCAATTTCAAGTGAACTTATGTAACAATACGGAGAGATCCTCTTGTCAGGTCTGTGTTCTGGCTGCCTCAGAACACCATTCCATGTCTCACTGCTGAATGGTAACATGGCTTCATGTAGCCTTTCTGTGAGTTCTGGTTGACCTAAGCCCCAAGCTTTAAACAGTGAGCCACAAGCCCACGTTGGCTTATGTACTGAATGTGTGGAACATGGATGGAATAATATTAAAGACCAATAATTAATTCCGAATTGACCACAGGTTAAGTCTAAGGAGTTTGGCATTCCGTGGCTTCACTGCAGCTTGGTTCTGTGTACACTGTGCACATATACTAGGTACTGAACACACCATCACACCACACAATGGCAGTGAATGCTACTTGAATCCCTTTGGCTCAGATCCCGCGCTATGTGGTATGATATGAATCACAGTGTTTTGTATAAAACTGTCTGGCTTATGAGAGTGTAGTGGTTTGATGAAGACAAATAAGGACAATGCTTTTCTACCATCATTTCCTACCCTGTAAGTAACACCTTGGTATATCTCTGGCCTATATTGTGTTAGTTCATTTGATTTTGAAAACTGATATTTGAGTTGCTCACGTGAGTATCATTTTTTTAAAAATGCTAAATGAATTTTCACTTGATTAGGACAGAATTTTCAACAGTTTCTGAAATGGTTCTGAACGTCTTTTTGCCATATTCACAGGAACTATAATTCTCAGCATTAAAAGTATAAGAAAAATACTGATCACTTCTGGAAAAGTTGAAGAAGATCTAAGTCTTGTAGAACAGTCAGCCAAGATTTAATTCTTTATGTAAAAAAAAATCATAGCCATTTAAGTAGCATGCAGACATTTTTATCTTTAATAAATGGTAAAATTATATGTATACCAAACAGTTATTTTAAAACCCATTTTTATGATTTATTGTCATTAAATGTTTGCTTCATATATCTATTTTATATACTTGTATCAGAATTTTGTAAAATTTTCCCAGGAAGAAATGATTCATGAGCAACAATAACAAAAAATGTATAAGAAGCCTTGGTTTAGGCCCACCCTGGAGACTGGCTCAGGAAACCAGCCTTAAACGGATACCTATATAGCATGGCTCTGACCACAGCCTGGGTGCCTGTGCTAGCCCCCTAACTGGCTTCACAGAGAAGGGTTCTGAGTACAAGCAAGAGGCGACCACAGGGGAGTAAGCATCTCCATTTACTGGTGGAAACCAATTTAATTTAGCAAAGGCCTCTTGGTGGAGTGAAATCTGGTTGGTAGAGCAGAATGACGGGTCCTCAGTGACATATTTCAGCAGCTGAATAAGCCAAACATGATACCTACCCAGCTGTTGGGTGTCCTCATCAGATTTAGTTCTCCCAGGAGGCTCTCACTGATCTCTGTTTCCCACTGCCCAGCACTGACTGTTCCTGAGATTGTTTTTAAACAAATAGATGCCTCTAAGCCCTGAGACTATACAACCTCTCCTCAGACCCCAAGTTTGCCTTGTCTTGTGAAGTGTACTGGGCAGTCCCAAGACAATACAAGAAATATCCATTATTTCTTTTCTGATTGAGAAACTTTTATTTTTCATCCAAAATAATCTAGGGTCAATAAAAACTTAAAAAGAATAAAAGGTCTAGTTCAATCAAGAGCTGTTCTATATATCCAAGAGCTATTCAAGAGCTATGCTTGGTATTGGTAACTCATGCCTTCAATCCCAGCACTTGGGAGGTAGATGCAGGTGAATCTCTGTGAGTTCGAGGCCAGCCTGGTCTACAGAGTGAGTTCTAGGATAGCCAGGCCATTTTTATCCCACTCCTACTGCTGTTTACTTCTATTTCTCTTCCTATTCATTGCCAGTCTAAAGGAGAATAATGAGCTAAAATGCATGTTCTCGCCAGGTTTGTGCCTTCCCAGGGTCTGCCATGTTAGTTTCTTTCCCATAGGCTGTGGACTATGTGACTACCTGCAAGAAGTGGCTCCCAGAAGAAATGGCTCCAGATGGCTTTTCTATTCCAAAGGGGATTTTACTTCTGTTTTGTTACAGTACTGGGAAAGTATATAGGTAAGCAAACAAGATTGTCCTTACTCCTCGGTTTTGCTGACCTGCACATATAACTTACCATGTCCCTGGCACCAAACACAGAACTAGGAGTGAGGAATTGATGGAAGGAAGCACTTGAAGTCTGGAGTCCATATCTAGGGATTCTCTTCAGTGTCCAAGAAAACTCAGAGCTGAGGAAGGGAGTAGCTTGTGCCCTGCAGGAACCATTTGGCACTTGTGGTGGCTGAGATGTCCCCTGTATACTTTTCTTGGAGAAATCCACTCTGATTTAGTTCTTAGGTAAAGAACGGACAATTGCAGATATATATAATAGAGAGAGACAAGGAAAGAGGACACAGCCTTAATTCTTGCAGATTGTAGTCCATCATCAGGAGAATCCAAGGCAGGATATTTAATCAGGGTAGGTTTCTAGAGGCAGGTACTGAAGCAAAGGCCACTGAGGAACATTGGTTACTGTCTTGCTCCTCATAGCTTGTTCAGTCTACTTCCTTATACAACCTAGTATCATCTGCCCAGGCTTGCACCACCACAGGGTAGCCCATATCAATCATTAAGAGAAAGATGCCCTATAGACTTGTCTAAAGACAGTATGGTGAAAGCACCTTCTCAATTGAGGTTCAACTTCCCAGATACTTCTAGGTTTGTGTCACGTTGACAAAAGGCACACTCTGCTATTTGGAAACCTGCCTTCTTATTTGTGAGTTGTTTGATAAGGATTTCGATTTAGAAAATGTTCACATGTAATGTATGTTTGTTTCTAAAGTTAGCACTGATATTATAATCACTGTTTGTATGAACACTGGGTTCCCTGAATTGTGTTACTCCCTAAAGAAATTACACATGAAGACCAATAACTTCAACCTTCTCTCATGACTTTTGATAGTTTCTTTGTTCTGCTCTATTGTCATTTTGATTATAGTATGACCCAGAAAGATTCTTTCTTATAGTCCTGTCTTCTAGGGGTTCTATTTAGACCTTGTAATTGTGTATTCATTTTTCCTCTAGATTTGGAGAATTATCTGCTATAATTTATTAAATAAAATTTTTATGACTTCTGTTTGTACTTCTTCTATAGGACAGATTCATTAAGTTTAGCTTCTTAATCATGTCCTAGAGGTCTTTAATGCTGTGGTTATAATTGCTTATTTTCCTGAATGTACTATTCTTCAATCCTGTCTATAATCCCTGGCATTCTTTCTTCTACTTAGTCTGGTCTAGCAGTGTTGCTTACTTTCCACTGAGGGTGTGTGTGTGTGCATGTGTGTGTGTTTTCCACTGTGTGTGTGGCACTTTGGGGGCATTCTTACCTTCTTCTGCTGTCCATGCCCCAGGAGGAATGCAGACTAAAAGTTTGTACTGAGTGTCCTGTTTTTAACCAAGTTCAGGGGATTTGAACTCAGGTCCTCACACTTGCATGGTGAACACTTTTATCCTACTGAGACAGCTCCCTAGCTCAAGGTTTGGTGAGTTTTTTTCTAATATAAATTATTGATCTTTTCATTTCCATGATTTCCATGTACCCTATATCCACACCTACCCTGACCTCCCTCCCTAGATAAATATCTCTGAGCTTAACTTCTTTCCAAATTGGTGAATTTTTCATCCAAGTCTTAAGTGGCATCTTCACTTCTTTGTATATTTGAATCTTCATTGAAGTCACTGACAATTTTTGGAACTAAACCTTTGAATTATTTGTTCATTAAAACCATTTCTATATCCTCGGGTTCAATAACTGAAGAGTTACATGCTTTACAATGACAAAGTAGGGCCGTAAGCTTGGAAATCTGTTGTCCTTATAAAAAGATTCTTGGATGTGTACACACAGAGGAAAGATCAGTGAGGAGACCATGTGATGACTTCTGGCTAGGCATCGGAGACAGAACTCATCAGAAGCTAACGAGTTCTACCAGCGCCCAGATCTTGAACTTTCAACCTCCAGAAATGTGGGGAAAAATATGTTTCCATTGTGTAAGCCACCCAGCTTGTGATATATTGTTTGGGCATCCACAGACTAATACATTACAGGTTACCATGCACATATTGAAAACAACCCTGAAAAAAAAATAAGATGTTGCTAGTATAAAAGAGAGACAAATTGAAAATATCTTGAACTATAAGACAAACCATTGAAGAGGGTAGATATTCTAGTTTCATACTTACTGGTGTGATCAAATATGGTGACAAATGTCCTATCTTTGGAGAGAGAAAGGAGTTTATTGGCTTACACTTTCAAGTTTCAGTCCAAGTTGTGGGGAGACAACATGAATCACTGCTTACTTACTTCTTTACTTACTTGATCTGAGAACCCTAGGCCTAGGAAATGGTGCTGCCCACATAGGCTAGGCTTTAACACCCAAATCAGTTCTTCACACATCAACTCGAGTGTTAATCTGATCTAGACATTCCTCCTTAAGATTCTCTTCCTTAGTTATTCCAATGGACTATTAAAACTATCCACTGTAGTAGATGAGCCAGTGTGAGTAGCCAGGATGAGCTTCGTATTCGCCTTTTGGAAACTGTGTGGATTATAGTAGCACTTTCTAAAATAAAGAGCTTAGAGTTTACAGAGGAGTATCCCCTTTGAGGACAGGTGGTGAGTTCAGGTTATTCATTTCTATGCTCCTATAACAATCACACAAACTGGCTTGAAAGAACACATATGTATTATCTTATACAGATATTTCCAATGAGAGTAACTTATAATTACCCTGTACAGTTACTTATAATGGAGACGGATCTCAGCAAGTGCATAATAGCTGCTCGCATGACACAAATATCAGTGTAACATTTAGCCCGTAATCCTTATGAATTTTAAAATTTGGTTCGTACAATAATTTTTAAAATTTGGCTCTTTTGATACATTTATCAAAAACCAAAACCGACCAAACAAAAACAAACAAACAAAAATAAATAAAACCCCATAAATAAGGATATACTTGGAGTTCTCGTCACAAACCTAGAAACACCAAGGCTTGAGGCTGATTCCTTTTAAGAGTTTCAGAAACACAAGTCCATTGATGAAATCCGGTTTCTTGTGGTTGAGAAGTAATACCTGGTAACCTCTTGCCCAAGGAGGGGGACAGGCAGGAAATGTGAATAGTTTCAAGCGTTGTTGATAGATTCCTGATGATAGGCTGCCTACTGGTCAATGAGGCATGTTTAAAGCTAAGAAATACCTCAGGCTTTCAAGGGACGTTGGTGCAAGCTGCTTACTGTTCTTCCAAAATGAGAGAAGCAGTGCAATTGTGAGTAGCATGGAAATTTTTATAGTAATTGAAACCAAAGTATGTAGCTGTTCTTCTAGTATTTTTATTATATTTTATAAAAACATGAGCTTGAAACCAAAAGCTTAAAAATCTGGTCATTCTTCATAAACATTCGGGCAAATACAGCTTAAGAACACATTTGTCATTGGTCTTGTAGAAATGAGCAGTAGAGTGTTGAATAGTAGGGAGTTAAAAGGGAATCTCTGTTTATTTTTAGTCAAAAATTAAGAGTTCATGAGTCCAGCTTCAGCTTTGTAGAAAACTGATCCATGGTAAATGATAAATTTTGTGTGTGTGTGACTATCCACATGCATGCTGTATATATGCAGGTGTATGCCCACAGCCAGAGGTTGATATCAGATGTCTTCTCTTATTGCACTCGCTGCTTTATTTTTTGAGACAAGTTCTCTTGCTGAACCTGAAGCTTGTCGTTTTTGCTAGACTGGCTGGCCAGCAAGACCACAGGGTATGCCTATCTCTAACCTTCCAGTTACGGGGCTACAGACATGCTCCATCCACGTCACCTGCTTTTAGAATCTAAACTCAGGCCCTTGAGCACTTTATCCACTGAGACATCTTCCCCAGCTCTAAATGCCCTCCCTCTTTTTTGCAAGCAGAAGAGGGCAAGAGAATACGATGTTGTTATCTTCACTGACTGAAAATTTTAAATAAGTTTCTCTTTTACTTTTAAATAATAGTGTTTTATATACATTGTACTAGTGCATTTTCTATAAATAACATACATGCATTTTTTATAGAAATCACTTATAGAACTTGAGTCCATCTGTCTCAGGGACCTTGTGCATACTGCTTCCTGCAAATGTCAAGCTTTTCCTCAATAGATTCCTATCACCATGGTAACAGTTCTGTTTCTTCCATACTGAAGCTCCTGCATTCCCTTCCTGTGTGTCACTTCCTTCATGAAGTCCTCAGAGTTCCCTGCACATAGCAATGTTGAGGGCCACTTACATAATTAGTTATATAATTCCTATGTTCCCATTAAATTGTGTGTTTCACCAGCACAAATCTTGATGGCTTCTGTCCTATGTCTTCAGAGCCCAACACACTGGGGAGGCATACCATAGGTATTTATCACATTTCTGTTGGGCAAAGGAGTAGCGGAATAAATAGGCTAATGAATGAGTGGTAGGAGTGTGAATTTAGTAGTCCTCTCTCCACAGTTGGAAGATTTAGCAGTGTCTCTTCTCAGCTTTCTGTCTCCTCCATGAATTAGTCCTGCTTTTGTCAACACTAGTGGGAGACAGCTTGACTGGTTAACTGATTCAGATTCGTTGCTAACAAAGCCCTATAGGGCTGAGAGAGAAAGCCTCAACTCCTCCCCAACAGAGGCCCTCTTGAGAAATGCTGAGGGGTGGTAGGTGGCAGTCATAATCGTTTGCTATCCTAAAGTAAATTTGAAATCCTTTGTAATGTACCAATCTCACATCTTTTGAAAACCGTATACCCAAGATAGTGTTTAAGTCATGAACAGTGTTTAGTGTTTTCTTTCACCTGGAAGATATTTAAGAAATGTGAAGCAGAGATTGTTAACAACAGAATGAAAAGGAGGAAAAGAAGGGAGGCCTCTTGTGTAAAAGCCAAGTGCTGTGCTCCTGTGTGCATGCTATTACCACCATTAATGAAAATAAGAGGTAGGTGCATAATGCATGTTCCTGTAGATCTTTCCAGAAGATAATATACCCTTCACTGAAAATTGCCCAGAAAGTGTGCATAAAGGCCTTTCATTTTTACTACTTCTCATTTCTATTAAGAAAGAAACCATATAATATTTTAGGGCTCTGAACTAATTAACTGTGTGTATAGACTCAGAAGGTGCTTGCTTTGTACACAACAGGTTATTTCTAAGTCTACTTTCCTAGGAACCTAAGGGTCTATGGCTGGAGTCCCTGGATGTGACTGGACTTTGTAGTGGAAGAGGTCATCTGCTGACCTCATGGCAAGCAAGAGGACTCGAGAAGTCAGGATAGGAACAGAAGGACCAGAATCAATGAGAGCAAAAGAACTACAGGTGAGAGACTTAACGTTCAGGTTCCGGCTGCATACCCTTCCAACCTGCAGGCTCAGTGGCCCTGACACCTGCTAATAAGTGGTGATTCTGCTAGGAAGAAAACAAATGTCAATGGGACAAAAAAAAAAATCTGACAGCCTTTGAGTGTAGAGCCAGACCAAAGAGAAAAAGAAAGTCTGACTTAATGTAAATATATTAAAAATATACATACTTTCTTAGTCTGCCTGCTAGATTTTGTTTTTTAGTTTGGTATTCACCTCCCTTTTTGATGTTTACCAGGCCCTTCTGGCTGCTGTTGACATTAGCTGATGTGTGGTCTTTAGCTGTGACATATGTAATTAACAAACAGGATAAATATACGCCTCGCCATTCTGATATAAGTGGTGTAATTAGATATTTCTCTTTACAGTCTTTAGAGAGAGAGAGATTCACAATCAGCAAAAGGATGATTGAAACAACGACCCAATACATTTCCACAATTCAACAAAGAGACTAGTTCTCTAACCAGCACTAATTCGAAGCCAAAGGAATTGTTTGATATGAACGCTTAGTGCTCGCTCCGTGAAGATGTATTCAGTTGAATTGAATTCAACTGACAACTCAAAGAAATCATTCATATTCAATTCAAAGTGCAGTTTTTCAGTCGTCTGAAGTTGGAAGCTGGCCTTTTATTCGGAGTTTCCACATCGTTACGGGGAAGGGGGTGTTTGTCTTTTGTTGTTTCTTCTTCCTCCCTGTGTAATTAGACAGAGGCAATGGAGTCTCGTCAAGACAGTCTCTCTGACATTTTAGATTATAAGAATAATGTAAAAAACAGATAGCTGTTCTGGGGCAGAGGAAGGAATTAAGAAAAAAGCAACTTTTTGCCTTTGCAGTGGGGCTGCCTACATACAGAGCAGGCACCATTCACACTAGAACCAGTTACAGTCCAGCAAAGTCACCTGAACCTCAGTCTCCTTCACTACTACTCCAAACCTCAGCTCTCCCTACTCCCACCCCATCCCATTGCTGTTTCTAATGTTCTCTGGATACGTCTTGATTTCAGGCCAACTTCAGTGAACAGGAAATATTTCCACTATTTTCAACTTGAAGGTATTTCTCTCTGGCCTGGTGGATAACTGGTAACTTTGGTTCTTAAGGCATAGGTTAGCCAGTGACACCCAAGGCATGTCTGTAAAAGGCTCGGAGAGCAAGAAGGAGGCTCATAATACTGCTTTTGCAAAGTGCAATAAAACGCCCAAGTCTTCCAAGCACTAGTGGGCCTTTGCACAGGACAATTAAACATTAACAGGCCCTGGGGCCTTGGGAGCAGGGCCCAGCAACCCTTTGAAGCCCTGTTTGCCAATTAAACACCGTCTGACATTTGTGTCAAGGTGGCAGGGATCCAAAGCAGAGATAGGAACGTCAACCACTTCAGGGGCTTTCATTAGCTCCACAGACATTCCTGGCCTGGCCTGTTTCTTTACTATTGCCAAATCCACACCCTGCTCGGGAACTCAGGGCTCTGAGAAAGTTTACTGAGATAAGCTTATAATGGAAATAGCACTTTGTCACCCTTTACCACTCACTCCTTGTTCAATTATCTTTTATCTGTTTAGAGTATTTGCCAGCTCTCCCAACGCCCCCTAGGATGAAACTATTGGACCAAAAACCCTCACTGGGCTTGTAAAGAGGTGTGGCGGGGGTGGGAGGTGCCACTTCGTGCTTGCCAGTCTGATCCAGGAGCATTGGACTCGCCCCATAATTTTTTAAAACTCTATGAACATACTAGTAAAAAGCTCCTGCATTTCCTAATCTGGAGAAAACATTCTTTTTGAGGCAGAGCCGCCGGCACTCTAGCTTCTCACAAGAAGTAAAATGGAACTGGATATTTGGGTGGTGAGAATTTCACGAGTTGCTAGGCAAGGTGGTGAGCACTAGTGTGTGCCACCCTATACTCAAGATGTCCTCTGTATGGCACAAATGAAGTTTGTTGAGATAGGCCTTGGTCAGATCTCTCACCACCATACTTTGTCGTGGGCTAACTGAGCTATTGTTGACATGAAGTGACATACCATTTTTGCATTTTGACACCTGAAGCTGGTGATGTATGTGATCAGCTCATCCTTGATGCCAGGATATAGGCTCCATTTCTGTTGCTGAGATAGATGCAAATGCACATGAAAGGTCCCCATCAAGAAGAAGCAGTAACTTCTCTCTTCAAGTGAGAAGAATGCACTGACCCACTGCTAACTGGTAGGAGCAGGTGACAATGTGTGACACATGTCATCATAGATACTGCTACACCTTACTCTGGAGGAAGATAGCTGCCATGTTGCAAGGAGACTCAAGAGCCTTGTGGAGAATCTACTTGAAGAAGAAACAAGGCTACCTGCCCAAAACCCACAAATACCAAAGCCCCTCTGCCAAAAATCACATCATAGAACTTAGAGACACAATGCCACAGCCAAACCAGGATGGCATGTCCCTGTTCACTGCTATCTCAGCTCAATCACAATGCACAACTGTTCAGCCTGTCTGCTCAGTGAGTTCTTGATCTATGGAAAGGGTGAGTTCATCAATGTTTAAACCACAATTTGGGATTATCTGATATGGGATAGTAGATAGATAACTAGTGCAACTCAACTAACTATTAAAAACTACCAAAAAACTTACAGCTATGATCAAAAAAGCTTGATCACTTACAGGCTGTGTGACCTTGGAAGATGCACCTGCTATCTGTTGTATGGATGGACTTACACACCCTCCAAGACTCTTCTTGTCTTGGAGTTCCTGCGCCAGCACAATGATCATTACTGAATTTATGGCTTGGTTTCATCATCTAAATTGCATTGATTGACACCCCTAACCCCCACCACACTGGAAGCCTTAAAGGAAGAGCACACATTGTTTATTTACATAAATGAGAAGAGTAACAATCCTATACAGGAAGGGTTGAAAGCCTACAAGGTGCTATTGAACCTTTATCTAAATCAATGAATACTCTTGGCTTTTGTTATAGAAAGACACACAAGTAGTTCTTTGCCTAATAACTTTGTTGTAAGTCATGGCTGCCTCTGCCTCAGAAAAACAGCTAGCATCATAAACAAACACAATAATCTACACATCCATTACATCATTATAAATATGTGAAACCAATAGGCAAAGCCACTATCTTTCTTTGCAGACCCCAAGTGGTTACTTAAACACATGCTCTGGAAATTGTAAACTATGGTGTGACTGAAAAAGACGCCTCATGCAAGGCCCCTTCAGAGTTAATGAAAGTCAATCTGATATCAATGGAGAGCAGAATGCGTGACACTTAACCACCTTAGCTAAAAGTGAGGACCTGGTTCAAAAGGAGGAAATATCCAGGTCTTGGTCCCTTAAGAGTCTAGTTGCAGAGAGTCGTAAGACATTGCTAGATGACAGGAAAGACTGGCATGATTCTCTAAAACTAAATAAAACTTGTATTCAGATGAAATTAGGTGAGATTTGATGCTGTAATAAAATGTGCATAACTTGGAAACAATTTTCCCTGTAGGGCCAGAATAGAAATATGTCCTTATTCCATAATTGAGAAGCAATCTGACTTCTGCATTCTCTCCAGAAAATGCCCAAAATGAGGACCACAAAAAGAATGCCCTCAGATATATGAAACTTCTTACTGTTGTATGTGTTGTGTATGTGGGGGTGAGGGGGTCATGTGAATGCAGGTTGCATATGCACATGCATGTGTGTGTGCATTGGGTGTGTGTTTATGTGTGCGTGTGTGTGTGTGTGTGTGTGTGTGTGTGTGTGTGTGTGTGTGTAAGTTGATATATTTGCATGTTCATGTAGAAGACAGAGGCCAGCCTTGGAGATCATTTCTCCGGGCTCTCCACCTTGTTTTCTGAGATAAGGGCTCAGTGATTAGGTCCTTCTATGTAACCACCATTCTATGCTGTGGTTACAGCTGTGTACCTACCATGACCAGCTTTTTTCTATCTAGGTCCTGAAGGTCACACTGGGGCCCTAATGCTGCCAGAATTACCTTCTCAGTATGAATCTGCTCACTGCTAGCAAAAATCAAGCCCCATTCCAAATACTGTGAAGTTTCAAAATAGTGAGCTCCCTTCAGAGAGACTCCCTTTTTTGCCTAATTTGGAATTAGAAATTAGTATTGATGGCTTAGCGACAAACCTGATGACTTGAGTTTGATCTACAGGATCCATATGGTAGCAGGAGAGAACTGACTCCCGTAGGTTGTTCTCTGATCAGGCATCTGCCCACCCTCTCCCCTTAAATAAATAACTTGAAATTTTAAGACATTAGTGTTAGTGTTAGATTCATTCCTGAGGTCAGCAACACTGATTTCCTCTTTTTTTCCCCCAAAACAAATTTCTGATGACGTTGAACTAGAAAGAGTAGATCCTGTTGAGGATGTATGCTGGAGCCAAGGTCTGGTATATCCAAGTTCATGGTGATTTTCACTGAACAAAAACAGAGCGAACCAATCACCACATAGGCAAAGAGCATATGTGATTTCAGTGGTCCTGGGGGCATTGGAGAAGTGGAGATTCACTTACTTGGACTGTGGTGCTTCTCAGAGCAGCAAGAACTCACTCAGGAGATAAATACACAATCTACCATCTGACTCTATACCACACAGCTCATTTGACCCCAAGCCATTCAAGCTAAGCTACTAGGCTTGTGAATGAAATAACTGTTCTTGCTGGGATTCTGTATTTCCTCCTTTTGAAGTCAGTGTGCTATTTATTGTTGAAATGACTTAGTTTAATACACTTAGAAATGGAGAGTCTCCTGGGAAAATCGAAACAAAATTAGAAATAGTCTGAGTTTTGCATAAGCTTTAGATATTCTTCTTTAACCACATTAGTCTCAATGTTTTATGGGACTGAATTAGTCACTGCAGGCAGAGAGGAAAGAGAAAACTCAGTTGTGTTTCTTCCCACTGGGTAGCATTAAAATGCATGAAAGACTGGACAAAATGTGTCAAACCAGCATACTTAGGAATCAGCTATTTGAGAGACGATTTCTTAAATATCTGAAGAATGGAAAATTATTAGGTAAAGATATTTGGGTACCTATAAGAGATAACGTAGACATTCAATCTATAGATTCAGTGGGCTTTATAACCAACTTGAGTAATACCTACATGCTGAGAAGAACTATTACGAGGCATTCTGTTGTGAAGACTCTCACTTTCTGTTTTCAAGAAAGGGCTCAAGTAGTTTAGCATTATTGTCCATAACGTGAAGGGGTTCAGTGAGTTTTGATACATAGGGCAAAATTCAAAACTTAGGAAATTCACAAATACTTTTTCTTTCTTTCATTTTAGGATTTCTTTACTTATTTTATGTATATGAATACACTGTAGTTGTCTTCAGACACACCAGAAGAGGGCATCCAATTCCATTACAGGTAGTCATGAGTCACCACATGGTTGCTGGGAATTGAACTCAGGACCTCTGGAAGGACAACCAGTGCTCTTAAATGCTGAGCCATCTCTCCAGCCTACACAAATACTTTCTCTTACCATGATAATGCCAATCAACTACCATGCTTCAACACAAGAGAAAAAAATCAGGAAAAATTATGATTTGCTGGAGTCTTTCCTGCAAATCATAATGTTAACTCATGACCCCATACATAATTATTCTTCTGTGGAACAGTAATGCTACTTTTACTGTATGGTGCCATGTGTTTCAAGATACTATCTTCACTTTCTATTACAACATTAACTGAAGGCTAAGGAGATGGCTCAATAAGTAAAGGTGCTTGCTACCATGTCTGATAGCCTGCCTTTGATCCCTAGGATTCACATGGTACAAAGAGAATCAACTCCTATAGGTTGTCCAATAACCTTTACACATGTACCATGACACATCCAAGTGCATACTCACAACACAAATGTTCACAACACACACACAACACATGCACAACATAAATCAATATAATTTTAAAACACTGTTTCTTGATAAGGCTGGAAAGATGATTCTGTGGTTAAGAACATTCGTTGCTCTTGCAAAAAACCATGGCTTGTGTCTCAGCACCCACATGGAGACTCAACAACCATCTGTAACCAGTTTTAGGGGTGATCTGATCCCCTCTTCTGCCTACCACACACACCAGGCACACATATCTTGCACATATATACATACAGGCAAAACATATAAAATAATGAATATTGTATCTAAACTGTAAATCATCATAAGAAAATCGATAATATATATATAAATATTATAAATGTAATCTTCTTCTTGATGATTTTTTTCATTCATGTAGGTCTTCAGATACATAGGTAAAATTTGTTTTTATTCTCATACTTTGCTTATGTTCATGGCTGTTGAATATTTTCTCTTACCATGAATTATGAATATTTAATTTCATGATTATCCATCTGCTTATTATTTGAAATATACAGTAGCCATGTAGTATTTTATAATTTGTTTTCTGACACATATGAATAAAAAGATCAGAAAGCAGATAGAAAAGAAACTTATCACTTTCTTTGGCAATGAAACATTAACAATTTAAAACCCAATTTGTTTTTATTATCTTTGATTTTATATAGACACAAGAGCATGGTTCTGCTCACAGTAGTTCTCCATGAACTATTGTTCTTCTTGAGCCTTCCTGATGCCCTCTACCCAACTCTTCACCTAAGCTCACATGACTCTCACCTACAGGCAGACTGGAGCGTCCTAATGAGTCCACTGATCCTTCGACGGTGAGTCCTGTACACCCTCTCACTGTCAGCTTCCTGGTTTCTTCCCAGCTATAGGTTCTGAACAACCTTGACAGCATAGAATGCTTATGTCACCACAACACAGAAGAAGTCTCTGTCTTTCCCATTTTCCCAAGGTAATGATAATCAAAGTTTCCTACTATTGACCCTTACCTATGTCTCCAGCTTCACCCCATAAATGTGTGTGAATTTGTGCTTCAGCTTCGGCACCGCTGTCTTCTAAGTGGTCCTTCTTATATGTGTCATCTGCTAAAGTCTTGTGGGTAGCCACTGGGTATCCAAACCAGAAATGGCAGCTTGTAGGAGGAACAGAGGTGGCCCAGCTTCTTTCCAGAACACCTGTGCTCATTTATTCATGTGACTAGGATTCTCAGCTGCTCTGTTTCATACTAAACCTTAAAATTCAAAACTTAGTTTGGACTTCCCTCTACCATCTTCTAGAACTCATGATTGCCTTTTTTTGCTAATTTGGAATTAGAAATTAGTAGTGAAGCGTAGCGACAAAACCTGATGACTTGAGTTTGGGATCTACAGGTCCAAAGGTAGCAGGAGAGAACTGACTCCCTAGGATGTTCCCCTGATCGGCATCTGCCCACGCCTCTCCTCCTTAAATAAATAGACTTGAATTGTAAGAACATTAGTGTAGTGTAAGAATCATTCCTGAGGTCAGCAACACTCTGATTTGCCCCTCGTTTTTTTCCCCCAAACAAATTTCTATGACGTTGACTAGAAAGATAGATCCTTTGAGGATGATGCTGGAGGCCAAGGTCTGGTATATCCCAATTCATGGTGATTTTCCACTGAACAAAAACAGAGCGGAACCAATCACCACCATAGGCAAGAGCAATATGTGATTTTCATGGTCCTGGGGGCATTGGAGAAGTGTGAGATTCACTTACTTGGACTGTGTGGTGCTTCTTCCAGAGCAGCAAGAACTCTCACACTCAGAGATAAATACACAATCTACCATCTGACTCTATATACCACACACAAGCTCATTTATTTGACCCCAAGGCCCATTCAAGCTAAGCGAACTAGGACATGTGTAATACCAAATAACTGTTTCTTGCTGGATTCTGTTTTCCTCCTTTTGAAGTCATGTGCTATTTAGTTGTTTAAAATGCTTAGTTTAAAATACATACACTTAGAAATGGAGAGTCTCCTGGGAAAATCGAAAAACAAAATTAGAAATAGTCATGAGTTTTGCATAAGCTTTAGTTATTCTTCTTAAAAAAAAAAAACCAATAACCACATTGTCTCAATGTTTTATGGGACTTGAATTAGAGTCACTGCAGCAAGAGAGGAAAGAGACAAACTCAGTTTTGTGTTTTCTTCCCACTGGGTAGCAATTTAAAATGCATGAAAGACTGACAAAATGTGTCAAACCAGCATAACTTAGGAATCAGCAATTTGAGAGACGAATTTCTTAAATATCTGAAGATGGAAAATTATAGGTAAAGAATTTGGTCACCTATAAGAGATAACTAAGACATTCATCTATAGATCAGTGGGGCATTATAACCAACTTGAGTAATACCTACCTTGCTGAGAAAGAACTATTACAGAGGTCCTTCTGTTGTGATATACTCTCTCCCAACTTTTCCTCTGTTCTGTTTTCAAAGGAAAGGTCTCAAGTAGTTTAGAGCATTATTTGTCCATAGACAACGTGAAGGGGTTCAGTGAGTGTTGATACATAGGGAGGGTCAAAAATACAACTTCACAACTTACAGAAAATTTCCAACAACTACTTTTTCTTGTTTTTTCTTTCTTGTTTTCTTTTTCGGTTCTTTCGCGTTTAAATTAAGGATTGCTTTAACTGGTATATTTTAAGGTATATGGAATACTACTGTAGTGGATGGCGGCTTCAGGGGGACGGGAGGAGGGACGGCAGGGGGGGGCAGGGCCTGCCTGCTGAGGGGGGGGGGGGGAGGGGGGGGGGGCATATGGGGTTGGGGGGGGGGGGGGGAGAGGGGGGGGTGGGGGGGGGGGGGGGGGGCCCCCCGGGGGACGGGGGGGGGGGTGGGGCCGGGTGGGGGGGGGGGGGGGGGGGGGGGGGGGGGGGGGGGAGGGCGGGGGGGGGGGGGGGGGGGGGGGGGGGGCGCGGGGAGGGGAAAGGGGGGGGGGGGAGGGGGGGGGGGGGGGGGGGGGGGGGGGGGGGGGGGGGGGGCGGGGGGGGAGGGGGGGGGGGGGGAGGGGGTGGGGGGGGGGGGGGGGGGATGGGGGGGGGTGAGTGGGAGGAGGGGGGGGGGGGGCGTCGGGGGGATGGGGCGGGGTGATGGGGGGGTCGGGGAGGGGAGGGGGGGGGAGGCGGGGGGGGTGTCGGGTGGGGGGGTGGGCTGTGGGAGGGGGGAGGGGGGGGGTGGGGGGGGGGGGCGGGGGTGGGGGGGAAAAGGGGAAAGGGGGTTGGGGGGGGGTGGCGGGGAGGGTGGGGGGTGGGTGGGGGGGGGGGGGGGGGGGGGGGGGTGTGGGGGGGGGGGGGGGGGGGGGGGGGGGGGGGAATGGGTGGGGGTTGGGGGGGGGGGGGGGGGGGGGGGGGGGGGGGGGGGGGGGGGGGGGGGGGGGGGTGGGGGGGGGGGGGGTTTGGGGGGGGGGGGGGGGGGGGGGGGGGGGGGGTGTGGGGGGGAGGGGGGTTGGGGGGGGGTGGGGGGGGGGGGGGGGGGGGGTGGGGAGGGGGGGGGTGGGGGGGGGGTTTTGGGATGTGTTGGTATTGTACTGTGATGGGACTGTGGGGTACCCTTCTCTTTTGGTTGGTGTGTGATTGGTGGGTGATGCGTGACTTGTATCGCTTGCGGTTGGTACCGGGGGTGGGTGCGGAGGTGAAGTAGCTGGATGCCGGCGTACGCATGATGATTGTTGATGCGTCAAGTTGACTATCTTCTTATCATTACTTAGTCTTTTTTACTCGTTATTCTTCTGAGACATGTAGTCAATGATGAGAAGAACGGAAGGCGAGTAAGCGGAGATTGGAGGTGATTTGATCGGGTGAGTCTGTCTGCTGTGTGCATGCAATCGATGAATGTTAATCTCATGACCGCATGATGCATGATGTTCATGCTGAGGCTTGGGATACTAGGAATTCTGTGTTTGTTGGGGCGTGTGAGCTGTGATGTGTGCCATGTGAGAGCAAGAGACACACATATATACGTCACTTGTGCTGATTACAAGGGCATTATCTGAAAGCGATGTGGAATGGGGTGCGGGGGGAGCGAGATAAGAGAAAGGGGTGGCGTGTGCGTACGGGGGGGGGGGGGGGGGGGGGGGGGGGGGAGGCGGGGGGGGGGTACATGTAGAGAGCCTGCCAGTGTGTAGAGCGAAGGAGGGTATGTATATGGGGGGGGGGGTGGGGGGGATATTGGGGGAGGGGGGTTTAAAGGGCCGCGTATTTGGTGTTTCCTTATATAAAAGTTAACATCAGGTATCATGACACATCCAAGTGCATACTCACAACACATATGTTCACAACACACACACACATGCACAACATTAAATTCAATTAAAATTTTAAAAACACTGTTTTTTCTGATAAGGCTGGAAAGATGATTTGTGGATAAGAAACATTCGTTTGCCTCTGCAAAAACCATGGCTTGGTCCTCAGTCACCTCCACATGGAAACAACAACCATCTGTAAACCCTGTTTTAGGGGTGATCTGATCCCCTCTTCTCCAACCACATCACATACCAGGCACACATATCTTGCACATATAACAACAGGCAAAACATATAAAATAAATGAATAATTGTATCTCAACTGTAAAATCATCATAAGAAAATCGATAATATATATATAAATATTATAAATTGTAAGCTTCTTCTTGTGATTTTTTTTTCATTCATGAAGGTCTTCAGATACATAGTAAAATTTGTTTTTATTGCTCATACTTTGCTTATGTTCCATGGCTGATTAAATATATTTTGCTCTTACCATGAATTATGAATATTTAAATTTCTGTATTAACCTATCTGCTTATTATGTGAAATATACAGTAGCCATTAGTAATTTTAAAAATTTGTTTTCGACACATATGAATAAAAAGATCAAAAAGCAGATAGTAAAAGAAACTTATCACTTTCTTTGGCAAGAAACATTAACAATTTAAAACCCAATTTGTTTTATTACTTTGATTTTTAATATAGACACAAGAGCATAGGTTCTGCTTACAGAGTTTTCCATGAACTATTGTTCTTCATGAGCCTTCCAGTTGCCCTCTAACCCAACTCTTTCCCCTAGCTCACATGTGACTCTCACCTACAGTGCAGACTGGAAGCGGCCTAATGAGTCCAACTGACCTTCGACGGTGAGGGCCTGTACACCCTCCGCACTGTCAGCGTTTTTCCTCCTGGTTTCTCTCCTCTTTCACCTTCTCTTCTTCTTCCTTCTTCCATCCATCAATTAGGTTCTGAACAACCTTGGGACAGCAGAGATTGCTTAGTCACCACAAATACAAAAGAAGACTCTGTCTTTCCCATTTTTTCCCAAGTAAATGATAATCAATAATTTTTCCTACTATTGACCCCTTACCTGATGTCCCCCAGCTTCACCATTAAATTGTGTGATTTGTGCTTTTCGCTTCGGCAGACAGCTGTCTTTAATGTTCGCTTCTTTTTAGTCATCTGCTAAAGGGCTTGTGGGAATAGCCACTGGGAACCCAAAAACCCCGAAATGGCAGCTTTTTAGGAGAACAGGGGTGGCCCAACTTTTTTTCCAGAACACCTGGGCTCTTTATTTCATGTGACTAGGATCTCAAGGGCTCTGTTCAAAAAACCAAAAAAATTAAAATTAAAAAACTAGTTTGGACTCCCTCTACCATCTTTTTAGAACTCATGATTCTTCTTCATATATAATAATAAGGTTCTTATTAGGGACTTTTTGAACCATATGTGATGGTTAAAAAAAAAAAAAAATTGTAAACCCTTGAGTTAAGGCATAGATTTTGACTGCCAATCCTTTGGTCTCTTGAAAAGGGAACTGTGGGAAAAAAAAAAAGAAAATAGAAAGAAACTACAATCGGGTCCTCAAGGGAAAAGGGGGAAAAAAAAAGGGGAAAGCTGCAATATGGGGCCATTCAACCAAAAACTTCAAATTAGGGTCTGAGCACAACCCACTCATCTCTGCCCTTCGGGCCCCACATGAAAATAATATCTAAACAAAATTTGTTAAGTAGGAAATCTTTTTATCAGGCTTTTGTTCCCTTTCCCTGGCCTCGGGGAGTTAGTCTTGATGACACCCTCAAATTATGGCCTCATTCAAAAAAACCCCCAGGGGGGGTTTTTAAGACTCTGGCTTTTTCTCCTTGTAATAAAAATCCCAAGGCTTCTACAAACTTCCTATGGGGTTTTTTTTTTCTAAAACACTAAAAAGAACCCTGCGCCCAGGACAATAAAATCCATATTTTTTAAAAATAGATTCCATGGCTAGAATTTCTTTCTATGCCAATTCTAAAAATAGGTAAGTTTCCTTAGAAAGGGATGTCCTCCATCTTGCGACTGAAGTAGCAAATTGTTCCTTTTCCCCCCGCACTAGCAGGGTCCCCCATGGCAGATGACATAAATGGCTCTGTGCCTTGCGGTGGTGGCGCAGCCTTTAACCCCAGCACTTGGGGGGCAGAGCCAGCGGATTTCTGATTCGAGCCAGCTGGCTAGGCACAGATGGGGTTTCAGGATAGCCCAGGACTACACAGAGAAACCCTGTCTCGAAAAAAACAAAAAAAAAAACAAAAATAAATAAATAAATAAAAAATGGCTCTGCAAGGCATTAGAAATATGCAACTGGACAAGCCAGTGCTCTCTATACTCTGTAAGTGTCATGAGTTGACAACCAGGAACCTTTCAAGGTATTTTAACTTCCATGTTCTATTTTTTACATCATTTGGTAATGACCTATCAGGTATTGACGGTAAATAAAAAATAAGGAGATTAGATATGTGTTTAATCACTACCATGGTACAGCCCTCACTAAAGCTTGGCATTCAGTCAATGACTAGAAACAATTTATCCGAAAGGAAGAAACACCCCGGGTTTCTTTCCCCAATCCCCAGGCTCCCTGGCAACCCAGCTTTGCTTAGAACACTTTCTATAAACATGATGCTTATCAAGTCCCAGGGTAACTCAGTCCCAAATCCAGAAATTGTGGATTATTTGTCTAATATGAAAGGAGAGGAGTCTTTAAGGGAAGAGGGCTGTTTATGTGTGTTTGTGGGAAGGTAGCTGCCCTATTGTGTATCATCAGCAGTGCAGAAAGGGCTTTGGTAAAATTTTGCAAAGGGCACTGTCATCTGCTTTTGCCTGACAGTCTTTCCAAAAGTGGAAGGCACCCCTTCTCTGCGTGTCACTGACACAGGCTATACCAAGATATATAAAGCAATAGTGTTTCATAGTTTTACATCCAAAATCTTTTCCCTAAAGGTTCTATCATCAAGCAGTATCATTTAACCTCCATGGAAACAGGCATGTGGCGAAAATAACTTGGAGATACTCTGCTCCCATCCTTGCTTAGCCAGAAATAAAGTACAAGTTCCTTTGGTATTGCACCATGTCTGTGGTGTCAGATGAGGAAGGCCACTCTCTGATACTAGTCAGTAAATGTCCACAAGCAAGAACACGGGCCAATCAAAAACCACTCTCTAGATATGTGGTATATGAAATCCAATACCAGATGAATTTGGTATTCATCTCATACACAATACATAAATACATACTAAGCGACTGCTTTACTATCATGAGCTGACTCATCCATGAAAAAAGACTAGCTATGTACTTGTATCTCCCTTATTCTGTCTTTTAGTAAATCAATTTTGACCGAAGTCTAGGTTTTCTAATGTAACCCATGTAGTATGATAGCAAAAGTGTAAAAATTGTTATGCCAGGCAGATACATTTGCTGTTCTAGGGCATATTAGTCATGAGAGACTTACTCGGGAAAGCATTAAACCCTAACACCATCCGGGATGGAATTAATGACAGGTATTGGCTTAACAAAATTAAACCCATTTCTAATTCGAGTTAACTAAAAAGGTGCATGGTTCTTCTTTCCTTGGGATTCGGAGCCCATCATGCATGCCAAATTGTGGGTCTGCTCCCTCTTGGACCTTATCAACATCTGTGTTTACCTGTCACAAAGTAGGAGGGATAAGTATAGGAGAACTCAAACTAGAGATTCTCATTGTCTAGGCCTGTTTGAACCATCAATTTGCCCAAATTTCTTCACCTGTTACTTAGGAACAGGTCCAACACATAGCTCCATGGAGACAGAATAAGATTTGATGAGCAAATTGCAATTTCTGTTCCAAAAAGAGAAAAGCTAGTTCTACTGTATGTTAAACGTGGAGAGGTGTGAGCTCAGTCAGAGGTAAAAATCACTTAAAATGTTTAGATGTCCAACAGCAGTAGCACAGTGCTTTAAGTTTTGAGACGATTCAAATTGGCCAAGGAAAGGTACCCTCAAGTCTAGGCTGCTGAATACCTCATTTCAGTTCTTCATAACATTGGTGTGCCACATTTGCCACATGATATTGTAGAGTACAGCACATTGCCTTGTTGGGAGAAGACAGCTCAGTTGGTAAAACATGGAGACATGTTCAACTCCCCTGCAGCCATGTAAAAAAGCAGACGGTGGTCTATGCAAGCTATCTAGTGCTGAGAAGTTAGAGAGAGAAAGCTCACCAAGGCTCACAGACCAACCAGTCTAGCCAAATCTGTGAGCTCTGGGTTCAGTGAGAGAGCTTTTCACAAAAAAGTAGGGTGAAGAGTGATAGATGTGAACACCCAATGTTAAACTCTGGTTGCAATGGCATTGAAGAAAGAAATTGAAGAAGATATCAGAAGATGAAAAGATTTCCCATGGACACCTGGTTTTGCATTTAAAAAAAGCCATAAGTAAACTGTGAAAAGACAGCATCTTCAACAAATGTGCTGATCAAACTACATGTCTTTTCTTGGGCTCTTCTCCTTCTGGTTGTTTTGTTCTCTAATGTATTAGTTTTTGTTTCATCTTATTACATTTGATTTCACTATTATCCCTCAGAATCCTATTTATTTTCTAATAACAGAAGGTGTATGGATCCAGATGGACTAGAAGCAACTTATAAAGTCCTTCTCTGGGATTTCAAATGTTATCTGAAAGTTAGGCGTCCTTGGGATCAACAACAAAGCTTGCCAGCCCCGCGGATGGTACATGTTTCAGACCTTTACATCATGTCTATAGGATTATCTTACTCTCTGCTGGTAAAAATAGTCCCTGTCCTCATCATAGCTAGAGCCAGTGCACATGATGCTTGCTTATCTGGGACATTCAGGCCGTTCATACAATGAGCCCCACTCAGCCACATGCCCTGAGAACCTCTGATCTGCTCTAACATAGAAGACAAATATCCTGGTTTCCTCTGAGTCTGCCTCTTCCTGGAGACTTCCAAAGTCTCTCGCTTCCTTCCAGTGTTTTCTTTTTAAGAGCCGAGAGCATTGCCAATTATCTGTGTTAGTCACTACCTCATATACAAAGATTCACTAATTGGACAGATATTTGTTGAGTACCTTCACTGAGTGGGGCTCTGTTCCTGTTGCTTAAGATAAATCAGTGAGGACATGAGACAATAAATAACTCCTGCCCTAGCAGATATTATAGTCTAGTAAAGGAAAACAAACAGCCAATAACAGACATAACAAATGGGTGGAGAATACAGCACAACAGAAGAGGGCAAGCGCTGGCAACAGGGGGTGGGTGGCGATTAGAGAGGAAAGAATGCTGAAGGCGGAGGTTTGCAACGTTGGAAAAATGTGAATAAGGCAATTACTGTGCTGGAGCAGAGAATGTTCAAGCAGGAACTTGCACACCTACAGGAAGAGAGTGTTAAATAGAGAGCAAAGGCCTGTGGTATCAAGATGCTTAAGTCAGAAAAAGATGGTGTAGCTAGAGGGTTAGGGCTGCAGAGGATAAAGGGGAGCTTGTGTGGAACCAAGTGACATAGGGTCCTTGAGACCCTTTTAAGGATTTGACATTTGCTCTGAGTAAAATGGGGGAACCAAGAGAAAGGATGAAGGGAAGGCAGGATACAAATCTAATCTGTTTTGTAGGAACTAGCTCACTAGTATGTATGTGCACATGCAGGTACACACTTGCTCTTTGTGTATGTGCCTCTGTAGAAGGAAGAAACCAGTTAGGAAACTCTCGTAGTAATCCAAATAGATACACTTGGAGTCCAGTAAGTCCAAAGTAGTGTAAGGGCACAGTGGAAGACCTAGCATTAGTTCTTAGTGGATTAGATTAAGATTCCAAAGAATGGAGCAGTCTTGCATGACTGCAAGGTTTGTATCTCTGAAGTGGCTCAGTTCTGTGTATGTACTGTATATTTATGGGGGAGGCCATTAAGGTTTCACTTGGGCCATTTTGATTTGACACATCTTGTTGACAATCATGCATTTTTTAGAGATCCAAGCCAGAAGGACAGGGGGAGGTTTGGGGTTGAGATGAGAGCCTGAGAACCCTCTGTTCTGCAGTAAAGCCAAGAAAGCTGCTTCAGACTGGAGGTTTGTGTCTGATTCTTGATGTGACTGTGTTTGGAGATGGAGCTTTGGAGAGTAGTTAGGAATGGTCACCAGGGCAAGTGCCCATGATGATGACATTAATCTCTCTTTCCCTTTCCTTTTCTTCTTTCTGCACTTCTTCCCACACCTGTCCTGTGAAACCATATGTAGGAAGAAGCCTCTCATCAAGAACCAAATACATGAGTACCCTGACCTTGGCCTTTTACTCTAGATCCCTGAAAAATAAATGCTGCTTATGCTAATTTGTTACAGCAGCTCAGCTGACCAAGCAAGACTGAATGAAAAGAGTGACTGAAGAGGAGACAGAGGACTAAGACCCACACCCTGGACTCTCCAAGGCCAGAAGTGGTTGAGGGCCAACTTCAGGGGTGTAGAGGAAGTCAAGAAGCTGATTTATTCTTAAAGCTAGAAGAAGATGAGTAAGAAGTGGAGAGGCTGGTAGTTCTGTTGGAGCCAGGAGGTTGAGTAAGATGAGAACAAAGAACCGACCTTGTGGTTTCCAAACTGGAAGTCATCCATGCTATTAATGACCGATTCCGTAATCTTAAGAGTAATTTAAGGAACGTGATGTGTGTAACCAGATTTCACAACTCCTCTGAAAGCATATACAGCATAGAAGTATTGAGCAGTGGGCAGAGCAGTCAGAGAAGGCTTTGGGTCACTGTAGAAAATAAAGAATGGCAGCATTTTAGGAGAGGAGTTTAACATGATGAAGGGACACTGAGTGGAGTGATGCTCTTGAGCCAACTGAGGGATATGAGTGTAGCAGAGTCAGTGTCCACTTATAAGAAAAGACTCTAAGTTCTGGTCCAGGTTAAAGGCCACAAAGCATCCTAAGGTCAGATGGCCACCATTTATCTTGAAGGTGCCATACTTCTTGCTATAGCCACTTGGCTCAAGTAGCCATAGGTAATATATATATATATACAGTGGCATGCCTGTTTCAAATCCAAGTGACTTGTTAAATAGATGCTTTGGTTTGGGCTATTGTTTGCTGGTCTCTAATGTACTCATTGAATAGTTGATTTTCTCTATCAAACTGAAATGCTAGTGATGAGTTGGAAAGTGAATTTCACAGGGAAATTTGGGAAGTATTAATCTGGTAATCAACTTCCTCCAGGAGGGAAGAAAACTCACTCCTCTATATGAATAACACCAGCTAGTTCAAGGCTAGTACAAGGTACATGCAACAGTCACTCAGTTTGTTATCCTTAGAATCAGCACGTGGTGTAGGAACTGTTCGTGGATGGAGTAAATGCATAATTATGCAATCTTGTTTCCCTAGTTTCTAAAATAAAATCAGGCCATATCTGCTGCCTCTTAGGAAGAATGAGAGAGAAGAAATGGGGCTCAATTGAAAGATTTTGACTATTTTTTATTGAATAATTACCTTCTGCTGTTGAGAAGAGCTCTCAGTTAGAGGTGGGTGAGGGTTTTTAATAAATGAATTCAGGTGAAACAGTGTGGTGACTCAGTGTGTAAAGGAACTTGACACCAAGCCTGATGATATGAGTTCCACTTCCAAGACATAGTAGGACATAATTGATTCTTAAACACTGTAGCATGCATGTGCACAAAAACACACAAACCAATGTCATCTAACTTTTAAACAACAAAATATTTAAAACAAACATGGTACCACTAGATAAAAAACTGAAAAGAGAAATAATACTTATTTCCAAACAAGTGTAATCCTTTAGATCAGATTCTCAATCTTCCTAATGCTGTGACACTTTAATATAGTTCCTCATGTTGTGGTGAACCCCAACCATAAAATTATTTTTGTTGCTGCTTCGTAACTGTAATTTTACTACTGTTATGCATCATAATGTACATATCTATGTTTTTCAATGCTCTCAGGTGACCTCTGTGAAAGGCTCATTCAACTCCCAAAGGGGTCATGACCTTCAGATTGAGAACTACTGTTTAGATGAAGAAAATGATGGTGATGATGATGCTGAGGTTGGCTGTGATAATAAGGATAACGGTGGAGGTGGTGGTGGTGGTAGTGATGGTGGTGGTGGTGGTGGTGGTGGGCACAATGGAGAATGCTTAGTAAATGAGAAAGTAGCTAGCCTCCACAGCTTTCACAACCATTACAACATACCTGCTGAGAGGCACAATAGTGCCAAACAATGCAGACTAGTGCACATGAGTAGTGTTCAATTCATGCAGCTAGAATCAGCTTTGCATTTGAATTGAAGCTCTGGGAAATACATCCATGGAGCCTTGAGCAGATCACTTGGACTTTCTGGGAAGATCTCAGCTTTATTATTGATTGAAGAGTAATAAATATAATCTTGCATACTTTACAGGCTCTTGATGACAGAAAAATTCTCTTGCAGGAAAATAAAAAAACATGGATGCACCAGACACACAAGTAAGAAGTTTTAACCTTTCCTCTACTGAATTTTCATCATGTTCTTTGTAAGATCTTCATTTTGTTTTCCTCTAGATCTTTGCTTTTGAAAAAAGATGAGCAAAAGTTATAAGATAGTCATAGTTAGCATCAGTTCAGGTGTTGCCCTTATTGGTACAATTATATGTTTTAATGGTGCCAATTCTAGTAACAAACACTAAAACATCTATGAACTTCCCCCTGTAAGCTCATCTTGGCTTGCTGGGGTATTTTTCCATGCTCTCTTCAAGCAGATTTTAGAAATATGTTTGCTGTTCTTGTTGCTGATACCCACTAAGACATCTGTATCCACCTAAGATGGTAGCCTTTATATCTGCCCTTTATCATTCATCACTGTCTCCCTACCTGACCAGCTGTCTAACTGATTGCCACCTCAGGGCAAGCAAGATGTAAATCACAGATCCCAAGGAAGAGAATGGAGGAGAGAAGGAGGAAAAACATGTTTAAGTTAAGCTGGCATAGAAGTCAGCAGGTAGCCACATGGCAGGGAGGTAGCTTTAGAAAGAGTGAAGACCGAAGTGTCAGGGAAAGTAACCTTAGAAAACAGAAAAGCTAGGCATGATGGTACACACCTTTAACCCCAGCATTCAGAAGGCAGAAGCAAGAATAACTCTGAGTTCAAGGCTAAGCTTGTCTACATAGCAAGTCCCAAGCAAGCCACAACTACATAGTGACCATATCTCAAAAGAGATGGGAGTTCAACTTTTCCCCATAAGTCATAAAAGCAAGCTTACAAAGCTGCATGTTTGTCTGCAGCTCTATAGACTGTGCTGAGTGTTCAAAGGGAAGAAAAAGTATGTGATCTCATTAAAGGGATTATTATTCCACCTATTTCTTTAGCATCACTCAAGATGATCCTTGCATTCCTGGGAGTGGTCCAATATTCCTGAAGGACATCCCTTAACCAGGACCCACCCAACAGACTTAACTCTTAAGGGAGGAGAAAATGGTATGTCTCCATCTAGAAGCAAATTCCATTCTTTATCACAGAACTCTCCTCCTGAAAAGGTAACCCTAAAGTCATTTAGGAGATGGGCTAAGATTTGAGAATAACCATAATTCATTTTTTATCATAAAAATTTAGGAATCTAGTTCTAAGTTCTTCACCAGAAAGTATTGATGTCTGCCTAAAGATCTAGCACCCACCTTCATACACAGCCTTTAAGTAGGAATGCATGCTTAGAAGATAAGAAACCATCCTTTGGGGCTGGAGAGATGGCTCAGTGGTTAAGAGCACTGACTCTTCTTTCAAAGTTCCTGAGTTCAATTCACAGCAACCACATAGTAGCACACAACAATCTGTAATGGGGTCAGATGGCCTCTTTCAGTGTGTGTAAAGAGAGTGACAGTGTACTCACATACATAAAATAAATAAATAACTCAGAGAGAGACAGAGAGAGAGAGAGAGAGAGAGAGAGAGAGAGAGAGAGAGAGAGAGAGAGAGAAGAGAGGCACAGAAAAAACCAATTGCTCCCTTCTGACCTGAGAACCAAGGGTATTTTTAGAAGTGCTGCTGAATTGCCTGTCCAGTTTCTACCCTCTGTTTTCATCATTTCCCCCTCAGAGGAGGTAACCATAACTACCGTTATGGTGACAATCAGTGTTGGGCAGGGAAGTTGAGGTGTCCCTTCCAGGGAGCCAATCTCTTTAAGAACCCAAAAGTGAATTACTACTTTCATTTGTATAACAGCCAGGTAAAGGACGGAAAGTCTTTGAGTGATATCTAAAGAGTAAAGGCAAGAGTGATTAGCATTAAAAATCCTAGGTAGGGAACTAGAAGAATCAAGATGAAGGGTGCTTTTTAAATATCCAAATACAACTCCATTAAAATCTCTCCATGACCCCAGAAGTGCATTCGTCCACTAGACTCCTCTTCACTTTCATTTGATTTCCAAAGCTGCACTCCAGAGTGATGGAATCCAGGATCTGCACTTTGATACCTATTGGAGTGGCTGCAATTACAATGTGAAATCTATCCCAGATGACTTCTACAGAAAGAGAAAGAAGGGGAAGAAGAGGAGGGAGAAGGAGAAGAAGAGGAGGAGGAGAAGGAGGAAGAGGAGAAGGAGGAGGAGGAGGAGGAGGAGGAGGAGGAGGGAGGAGGAGGAGGAGGAGGAAGGAGAAGGAGAAGAGAGAAGAGAAGAAGAAGAAGAAGAAGAAGAAGAAGAAGAAAGAAGAAGAAGAAGAAGAAGAAGAAGAAGAAGAGAGAAAGAAGAAGAAGAAGAAGAAGAAGTTGCTTAACCATCATTCAGATTTTATGTTAAAACAATTGTGGGCCTAACTCTCTGGCTGCAGCTTGGCTCTGTAGTATTTAGTCAGCTAAGAGCAACATTTTTCTTATTAAGAAGAAAATCATTAATGAGAAATAGTTGTCTAAATAACATACAGATTTAAGCATTGTGTCTGGGGACTGTGATCCCTTGAACTATTAAAAAGTACACCAAAATCATTTGAGGAGTTATTATATCCACAGATAAGTGCATCTCCCAGCCCTCAGCAGAGAAGCTTCCCTTTTTAGTAAATGGAGACTAAGACAGGGGCCCATAACTGGCCAAGGTGGAGAGACTAAGCAACTGTGAGATTCTCAGCCCAAAGTGGGACATCTATATCATCCTTTCTCCTCCCAAGAATCAGGGATGATTGTGTAAGAAGAGGTAAAAATGTTGTAATAGCCATAAGCAATAGGTGACCATAGCATCATAGTGCTTTCTAGGCACAAAACAGTTGTGCATATGAACTTGCAGCAACTGTGACTGTAGACACAAGACCTGTAAAAGATCAAGTCAGACATAATCCCAACATAGAAGGAGGAAGTTGTCAGGAAATCCTAGCCCTTGGTGGAGAACTATTTGGCAGTTGATGACCATTTCAAGAGAAAGAGTCAAGTCTTCTCCAGTTATCTGGGCCCTGAGAGGCTCTCCTTACTAGAGGAGATAGCCCTCTACCCATTCATATCTTGGCTACTGGCAGCACTGAGGGGATTCGTGGAGGTTTTGTTGTTGGTGTTGGTATCAGAGAGAGAGCCAGGGGGAGGGAGAGGGAGAGGGAGAGAGAGGGGGAAAAGGAGAGGGAGAAGGAGAGGGAGAGAAAGAGAACACATGAAATTGGAAAGGAAGGAATAATAGTATTATCAGGTAATAGGGGTGGAACTACATTATGAAATTCTCAACTTTTTAAAGTTTGATTTTTGTTATACTTTCCTTTCAGGAGTTTAAAATCATTTGGGTATGTGAGAATATCTTCTTAGTTCCAACTACAGCTGGATCTACTCTGAGTCGAAAGTTAGTCAATCCACCTCTGACCCTCAGGTTGGTCAACCAGCATAATTGCTTTTGATAAAGTTCTTTCAGCCCAGAATCTATATTATAGTCAATGATGCATCATCTGCCTCTGTATTAGGCACAAAAATCTTCACTCAATGCTAAAAGCAGCTAGTGTCAGAAATACATGTATTACTTTTGGGGAACCACCCCCAAATGAATGCCACTGACCACAATCCTCAGACTCCTTGGAGACTTTAAACTTTATGAGGAGGCCATGATGTGTGATGACATCCTCTGAATTGAAATATTTCCTTTCAGAAGGTGGAAGAGGGGTCTCAGGTAGTCAACAACCATCCAAGTCCTATGGAGCTAAAACAAAATATACAAGCTCCCTCCATGTAATTACAGAAATACAATGTGATGGAGAGAAGAGACTTCCTAACCTGTTGAGGGGTGTGCACCCTGCGCAGAGAACTCCAAGGATACAGCTTGTGTGAACTCAACACACAGGTTGAGGTGGACTTCATGTTGATACAAGAGTCATCCATGCTCCCAAGCAAGCCAAATAAATTCATTTGATCGCCACTTCGATAAATTTGTTACTTTGCTCTTTCCTTGGCTTCCTGTCTTGGGCAAAGAGTTGTCTGTGTCACTTCTCCCCAGGCGAAAGCTCATCGATATCCCTGGGCTCCTTTACGTAGGAACCTATCCCAACAGCTCACCACCCTGTCTTAACAACCATCCAATAGCCAGTCTCCATGGTTATCTGAGAGTAGGGGCAATTTCTATTCAGCGGTAGTTCATGTGTTTTCCAACTTTTCCTAGCCTACCTGGTAATTAGAACACGGCTGTGTGATTGGTAACTGCAGGGCCGGCAGAAAATTTTACATCACTACTCTAGTGAAGCCCTGAGAGCCCATGTGTTTCCTCCATCCTTTCCTTCACAAGTTCTAAAAGTCTTAGACGCATTAGTCCCCACAATGTGCTGACACAATGGAGTCAGGTTCACCCCTGATGTCACCTCAGTGAGAAATAACTCTTATTGTATCCAGTCATTTTAATTTCAGGGCTTCACTTCCAGGATAGCTGGTGGCCTTACTGGGACCACCCCTCCAACTTACACACAGTGAGAAAAATTTATTGAAAACACCCACTTCTACATATGTAAATGAGCTTTTATGGGAATAAAAAAGGTATGATACAGTTTTGCCTCTTTGGGGACCAAAAGCTAACTTGACAGTATGGGCACATCATTCATAAATCAAAGTTTTGAACCCCTAAGCTTGCCATCCTATTAATAAATGTCACAAATATAACTGGGTTCTTGACCTCATAGACAATAAAACTAAGGTGGCTGGATGCTATTGAGTTGCTTGTAAAGTGCTAGATAGCAGTGACCAACATACAAATAAGCTTTTTTGGTCATCAGTTACTCTGTGTAGAAATGATTATACTACTTAGTCACCTCATTTGAATCCTTCCCCCTTCCTTTTGTCCTGATGAGCATTTTGAATATGTCTCTTGGGATGCCCTTTCCAGCATCTTTGCTATAAGAAAGTGCTAAACCTTGGATCTGCTATCCTGCTAAGGGTCACAAAAAGATTTTTTCTTGTTATTTTCTAAAACTATAGTCTTCAGAGACCCTTAGGAATAGCATTTATTGAGACCATATAGTCCAACGTCATCAAGAACCACAGTCAACATTAGTTTATCAGCCATTCTCTCTCAGGCATGCTCCTGAGGACTGTTCTCTCAGGCCCCTGTCACAGCAATCCAACAATTTGTGCCTGCTATTGGCATTGGAAAAGGGAGGACACTCAGTCTCACAGAGACTTAAAAATGGAGACCTGTCACCCTCCAAGCCATGCTTTTTCCATGACATCATGGGCCTTCCATTCAGATGCCTCTGCCACCAGCCAGATGCCTTCGAGACATTTGGCGCCTGGCCAGTCTGAGCCCAGGAGCAGGGTGTGGACCCAGCTAACCTGATGAGCACCTCACCAGAATGAAGCCCTGTGTTGAATGAAGTCTATCAGAGCATCTGTTGCCTAACCTGGTGCCTGGTGATAGGGTGACTCAAAGCCCCCTTCCAGGTCACACGTGCCCACATTATTAATATGATAGCTACCACGAGTCTTCTCATTTAATGAAATATTTGGGGCCACTCAATCAGTTGTTAGGGTTCAATGAGAAATCGATGCCTGTTTATTCAAAGCCCTGTCACCAGCTTGGAAAACATCATGCTACTTTGAAAAATGAGGTTTTTTTTTTTTTAAGATTAAAAAGAAGGGGGCCCCAATGATTTGAGAAGTTCTCTCGTTGCCAGTTGGCTTTGGTCCTTCCTAAGGGAGCCAATCCAGAGCCACCATGGTAATAAAAGCACCCTCCCCCCTTTCTGGCTGCTTTCAAGAGTGATTAGCAGAAGGGGATTCATAGGCCTTGGTTTTGTGTTGTTTTGTTTTGGGGGGGTAGTTCTTTTTATTTCTTGCACTTGGAGAATAAGTTAATTATGATTGGCTAAAATTTGTGTGGTTTTTGCTTTTATCCTTGAACCACAATTAGAGCTCCCGACAGCCTCCTGGCCCTCAGGAATTCCAGCTGGCATAATAATTGATAACCGTGGTTATGAATAGATTGGAAACAAGACTGTGAAAGAATGCCCAGCCACTTCAGAGGGTCATTTATAGCGCGCTGAAGGGAAAGAGAATTTCAGGCCTGGAAAGCTTAGAAACAGAACGAGTTTTTATCAGTTTCCCTGACACTGGCAGATCAAAGCCTGAGTTGTGCTCTCTAAGGGTTACAGATAATGGGGTGGCGCTAATTCATTCGGCTGCTGGAGCCCAGGCCTATTCAGAAGGGTAAACCAGTGAGTTTTCATAGCCCTGCTTTGTAGTCTTTATCATAGCACCAATGCAAGAATCACCTTTATATTTTAATGAGACATTTGAAAAGTATTTGATTCCCTCTGGCTAGGGGCTCTTTCTCAGCTGAGACAGTAAGAAAGGGTTGCCCAATGGAGCCTCATTTTCTGAAAGCAATACTATCTGCATTCTTACCCCTGCCCTGTCAGTTTAATAATTTCAATGTGAGCAAAAGTGAGAAAGGAATTGAACGAGCTTGCCATTAAATCTAAACTACTTTCCCTTGCCTCCCCCTCACAACCCACCCCCTGCCTGCCCAGAGAATGGGGCTGACAAAACGTAAGTTCAAATCCCTCTTGAGCATGCTATATGTGTGATGCTTCAAGGATAGCTTTATGACGTCCTATAAGCTTTCCCCTCCCTGACCTATGGAATCAAGATAACAACTGTGTGCCTAAGGAGATTCAAAGCCATTCAGCAGGGTCTGAGGTGCTTCCACGTGTCTAATGAGGAGGAATTTAGAAGCATTTTGTGATTAAATAAATGAGTAAGTGTTCTCTACTAAAGCCCCATAAAATTCCCTTAATGGTGTTAAGTGGATAGTTTTTTAATACTGTATGCATTTTTTAAGTAATCTTATGAGCTAAATAATGCTGCCATCAAATCCATAAATTGATGTTCTAACCCCCGGAACCTCAACGTATGGATGTATTTGGACAAAGGGTCTATAAAGTAGCAACTAAGCTAAACTGAGGACATATGAGTAGAGTTTTACCCAATCATATACTCTGAAAAAGTGTCTGAGACATGTGTATACACACCAGGAAGACACAGGAAGAAGATGCTCATCTCTAAGCAAAGGAGGAATGACTGTCCCTAAACCAGTTGCTGCCTCTGCAACAGTCAAAAATGAACTTCCATTGTGAAATGAACCAGTCTGTGGTGTTCTACCCAAAGCTATGGAAGCCATTGCTGGCTAAAATAAGCATCTGCTATGCTGCACTCTACTTTACAAAGTCTAACGCTGAGCATTAGACTTTTTTTGCCCTACAAGATCTTTCTACCTGAGCGGAAAGATTGTGATCATTGCAAACAGAGGGTATAGGCTGTGGTCGATGTTTTGTGAAGTAGATTATTCGTTACCATGCGATGTTCTCTGGAAGTCTCAGTTCTGCCATCTAAAAAACTGTGAGGGTTAGTGGAAAGTGTCTTGTAACAGGAATGCTGCAGAGGTGCCTCCCCTTGTCTCCAGATTTTCTGGAGGACATACAGAGGAACCTGCAGACAGTATAGGTGATTTACTTCCAGCCTCTACTCTTTCCCCTCACTGGCACTTGTGATGTCACATTTGTGAGGACGCAAAGCCCCAGATCCATCACCCAGAGCTAAAATCTTAAGCTTCAGAAGAAGGGATTGTAAAGCCCCATGGAGTTTGCTCATCAATACGTGGACAAGCCAGAGACAAATCTCACTCCACTCTGTCCAGATGTGTGCACATAAGTCACTATGTTTACTCTAGAGGTAAGAATGATCTAGCATTGGTGTCATACATGCCCTGTGTGTAACACAGGCATGAAATATCTGCACCCCAGCACATCCTGAGGTCTTCCAGTAAGGCACAGCCCCAGGAGAACTACGAAATCCAAAATCACTTCCACTGAAGGGCTTTGCTCAGAATGAATCCCTGCTCTACCAAGGATTCCCAAAGTCCCTGCTCCCAGAGGCCCCTTTTCTCCACTTGCCTCTGCCTTGGTCTCAACTATAAGTTACTCACTGGCCAAGAACATTGTCAACCCATCTTAGAGTCCAGGAAGGCTCTTGGCTTTCTTCCATTCACGAGACAGGAGTAAACTGATGGAAAGGTAAACCTCTCTCTTGTCACTTTTTCTTCACCATCCAAGAGGTCTCTAGTAGCACACAGTGTGTAGAATCTGTGCTTAGTAAACACAAGTGACCTAAATTGAACTTCTCATATGTTGGGGTACAAGGGACACACACAGGAAACAATCTACTGGCATTTTCCGTTTGATGGGCAGTAATAATTAAAGAAACCAAAGTGCAAAACAGTTCATGAATGTAAACAGAGTTCTCATGATTCAGAAGAAACTATTATTATCTCCTATATAAAAAGAAATACAGAACCCCCTAAAATTATAAATCTGCCTCACATATTAGAAATTGATTGTCCTGGGTCAATCTGACTACTCCCTCAAAGTGCTTTCTTTCTCCAGCCCTGTTTTCCTTTCAAACTGATCGTGCAAACACAGAAATCAGATTCTCTCTTCTTTCCTTCCTTCTTTCCTTCCTTCCTTCCTTCCTTCCTTCCTTCCTTCCTTCCTCCCTCCCTTCCCCTCCCTCCCTCCCTCCTTCTTCTCTCTCTCTCTCTCTCTCTCTCTCTCTCTCTCTCTCTCTCTTTCTTTCTTTCTTTCTTCCTTTCTTCTAAATAATCCCTTTGTTTTACTACAGGAAACACCCTAATTCCTTAACTGGAAATTTCTTGAGTATTAAGTCAGTCACATTCCTATCATTTGGTAATGTTTTTCACTTCTACCGATCTATCCCTGTACATTTCTCTTCATAGAGCTTATCCTTGACTCGGGCTGTTCATGTGTTTCCCTCAGCCTGGAATGCAGTCACCTACATTCCTTGCCTATCAAAATTATTTTCCTATTGAAGGCTTGGCTCAAATTCCCCTTCTGTCTGCAGTCCTTCCTGATCTAGTTAATAATTGATGCCTCCTCCTCCACTTAACTTGAATCATTCCATGTGCCTATGCACCTGTTATACTTTGGCAAAGTAGCAGGAGGGTAGGGAGCTGATGATGAAGATGTTATGTAGATGGAAATGTTCCCTAGATATTTTTTTTAAAAATGGCTCCATGTAGGACTCCTTCAGGACAGTCTCATACCTGAAGAATCCTCTCTTCAAAATTTTGAACCTGATATAATAAGATGCAAACCGGTTTGTTGACAATTGTGTACACTAAGAGGCAGGTGCTAAAGTAGTTGAGAACTTCAGGAAATCCAGGTCTCTGCCTCATCCTGCAATCCTGGTAATTATTTTCCAGTATATGTGGCATGATTAGCACAAGCAGAATAGTAAGAAAATGGTGCACTGATCCTTGAGGGGGTGCCGCTAGACTGTCCCGATGGTGACAAGCTCCAATGTTTATCACTTGGACACCATGAGGAAAATTCTGACATTTGTGACTCTTAGTCATGATTGTTTTTCTGTGCCCATGACCCTTCTCTTTTTCACCTGTTTTGAAAATGTATGAATGCAATATCAAATTATAATCAAGCGACAGGTCTTGCCAGTGTAGGAACATTCTACCACCTACTGTGTGTTGAGTATTCATTTGTTTCACTCCATCTGAGCATCATGGGTGGCCTCAGTACAGCTGCCGGTGTTACTGCCGTTCTTTGTCAATAACTGTGCCTCCCAACCTTGGCTATGAACTCTGTACAGACAGGGTTTGTGTTCCATTATCTCTATGCCATTCAGTGGTTAGCTCACTGGCACAGCACGCATCATCTGTAGACCTCTGAGAGAATAGATGACGTGATGGATGGATATATCAGTGCAGGGATGTTTAGATGGATGGACGAATAGATGGATGAGGAAATAAGTGTTACTGGAATCTTGACAAAAACTTGGAAAACAAACAAAACTCTTTGACTTACAATGATGTTAAAGGTAGAATTCCCTGCAAGATAAAACAGTTTGTTTTTTCTTCAATAGACCACCTAAAACTACCATGTAATTGCAAAATATGAGCTACCTAGCTTGACCAGGAATCCTGTTTTTTTATTAATTCAACAATGTGCTAACGAGGAGATGTTACCAAAGCTGAACTAGGATTTTACACACACACACACACACACACACACACACACACACACCATTATCATTACACAATGCTCAACTGAATTTGTCTTAGGACATTCAGAAGGCCTTTCAGGCTTCCTCCCCATATGAAATTTGAATCTGGAAAATCAGCATTTGAATACTTCCCCAGACACTTATTAGCTTTGTGACCTCTGGCCCAGCTTCATCTCTTCCAGATCAATTTCCTCATCTGTCAAATCAGGATGATAATTTCTGTCCTGCAAAGCTGACAGAGTTAGTGCAAAAAGAATGACATTCTTTTAAAACCTTTGTGACAAAGTACAAACTGAGTGGTCATCTATAGAAGCCATGTATTATGTATTCATCATACCCTTTCCTTCTGGCAAATGTTCTCCTCTTTAACTAATAGGACCAGATGTCCATGAGGCAGCTTTGTCTTATCCAAAAGTAAACATCACTCTGCATCTTTGTCAGATATAGGAATGGACACATGGTCCACTGGAGACATCAGGGCCTCCCCACTCCAAGATATTTAAACTGGGGCCACAGTGAAAGACTTGTTCTCCATTGCATGGTATGTCAATCAGTAGGGAATAAAGGGACCAGTAAGCACAATTTGGAAGCCAGAGAAGTTAACCTTAGTAGATGAAACCCAGTCATCAAGAGGAGCTGAGATAATAGCCATTAAAGTGTCTAGAACATAGCAGGTACTTATATAAATATGTACATATGCACATGTGCATGTGTGTGTGTGTGTGTTATATGTACAGTTACATGTATAATCATTGTCTTCTCAGGAACCTAGAGAGAAATTTCTCCAAAATAAGTTCATGGATATAAAGCACCGCCATCCCACCTCTCTGATCCCAGACCAAAAGAGAATTTTGCAAAACTTCTAACATCACCAGAATCAGACTTTCCTCAGTATGTCTTATTCTCTGCCAACTCCCAAAAGAAAACTAGACTCTGTAGTTTTTCTTTTTTAAAACCTGTCAAATCCAGTTTGTGCTGTTCATATACTCCTAGATGTGTGGCTGTCCGTTGGAATATGGTTGACCTACTAAAGCAATATCTCAAAACAAACAACAAAATTGACCCTTCCTCTCTTATTAGTTTTTAATTGTGAATGGCCTCAGCAATGGGTGAGACTTCACGGCACATCCCCTCTCCATGCTGGGATTTTGTCTGGCTTGAAATTATGCAGTTCTTGTGGATTCTGTCACAACTGCTGTGAGTTTACATATGCAACTGCCCCATCGTGTCCAGAAAACATTTTTCTTTAGAGACATCCACCACCTCTTACGATCTTTCCACCTCTTCTTCCACAATGATTCTTGATCCTTGGAGTGTGATATACAGATGTATTCCTTAGGGATGAACGCTCTACTGTCTCTTATTTTCTGCATTTTGAACAGTTGTAAGTCTCCATGTTAATCATTATCTCCTGCAAGGGAAGCTTTTTCTGATAAGGGTTGAGGTACATACTAACCTTTGGGCATAACAAAAAGTTATTGAAAGTCAGTTCAATCCTCCATTTAACAGGAAAATGGTGATAGGTTCTCCAGTAAGGCTTATGACCTGTCTAGTTCATGGTTTTATAACAGTGCCAGGAATTGGTTTCATCTTGTGGGTCAGACCTTAAATGTAATCAGAAAGTGGCGTGATGTTTCTGTGCTGTTTATGCCACTATTACACCAATGTGTATATCTCTCCAGGCAGGTCTTACCAAGCTCAGAGCTGGACAGTACTGGTGCTAACTTTGCTCCTTTGGTAGAAATGCATAGCACCTACTGGCACTATTCTAACCAGCAGAGATGGAGCTTCCAAGGGAATATCAGCTTTGTTTCTCCATGTTCTATAATGAGAATGTCTAAAAACAAAGAAAATAAACAAAGGGGCATTAAGTTAGGATGCTAAGGACAGGGAGTGGCTCAGGAAGAATTTAGGAGAGAGAGATACATATAATCAAAATACACTGTATGAAGTCCTCAAAGAACTGATGAAACATTTTCAAAGGTAAACTCCTATCAGTCCAATGCAGTTAGAAATTACAGTCTTGAGAGAACACACTTGAAGGTATGGTCCTCTCCTCTTTATCCACAGGGAAAACTCCTATCTAGCTGTTCCTTACATGGCTAGCTTAAAAGTACCATTTATGAATTCCAGCTCCAATAGTCATATCACTTAAAATACTTTATCTGTGACTTTAAATATCTAGAGCATATTCTTCTAGTTATCACAAATAAAATATTGCTACATTTAAAAAAAGAAAAGAAAGAAGGAAAGGAAGGAAGGAAGGAAGGAAGGAAGGAAGGAAGAGAAGAAGAAAGAAAGAAAGAAAGAAAGAAAGAAAGAAGAGAAAAAAGAAAGAAAGAAAGAAAAAGAAAGGTACAAAATATCAACAAAAACCAAGGCTTTGTAAGATTGTGTCCCCCTCGTTGTCTGTGCCTATCCCATGATGTATCCCAGCTGAGGAACCACTCTGAAGTGCCTTGTTATCTCTAGAAGCTGGGCATTCTTTAAGGTTCACGAACGCCCAGTCCCAGGCAACAGCCCCTAGCTGATAAGCACACCAGCTTCCCCAAACCTCTTCCCAGTAAGTGCCAGGAAAATCCTCCAAGTAATTGTCAGTGGTCTCAGGGCTTTGAAGAGCTGGGCTTATCTTTATGGCTCCTGTTGGGCTCAGCTGAATATAAGAAAGGTCGTGACCTGCTCTTCCAGTCTCCCTGGAGAGAGAAGAGAAGGAAATGAGCTGAAGTTACAGAAAGAGAGAGGTTTTGACCACAGAAAGTAAGTAACTTCTGCAGCACTTCTGTGCAGATAGCTCATCTCCTGTTTAGTCTGATGGTTTCCAGTAATCCCTCTCCTTGGCGTTACAGACCCCCATCATGTTCTGATAAACCCAGTCCCATTTGGAATCAATATGTTTGACCCCATGTTTCAGGAATCTTCTATGTAGTTTGTGTCTTGGGCTGTTCTTGGCCTCCTACAGGGGACAATGGAGGCAGTAGTTTATTATGTGCTTTGTCAGTGGGTTATCTGAACTCATAAGCATCTAAAAATAAGTGGAAGCCTGAAATATGTATTTTATAGTCATAAATAATCTACATATTATGTGGATAATTACTAACTTATCTAAATAAAAATTTTGATAATATTAAATCCAATTAAGCTGGGCAGTGGTGGCACATGCCTTTAATCCCAGCATTTGGGAGGCAGAGGCAGGTGGATTTCTGAGTTCGAGGCCAGCCTGGTCTACAGAGTGAGTTCCAGGACAGCCAGGACTACACAGCGAAACCCTGTCTTGAAAGCCAAAAAAAAAAAAAAATCCAATTAACACTTGAAAGTAAGTTGACATCCAAAGCAATTGGTATGTCTTGATGCCTGAATATTAATATTAAGAATATTATAATATTAAGAATATTAAGTTGAATATTAAGAATATTTTTATCCTTAGTAAAGAAGAGTCTTAACAAAGTATAAGTATATTCAAATATACATTTGTATAGTTTATGAGGCTATAAATAATTGTGTTATACATAGATACATGTGTACTACTCATATAAACACCCACACCATAACATAGGTAGACCTTATGTCTAATTAGGATTTGAGGAGTTATATCTGGCTTAAACTTTGAAAACTTAGTATATTTAGTTTTCTACACTGACATAACTGACTATGGTATTGTAATTTTCAAATCATATTAAGAAGCAATAAATGTCTGTATGGACTTAAATCAAGTTTTTAAATGTATAAAATATATTTCTGACTTCTTAGTATGACATTTATATTTCTTTTCTGAGTCGAGAACTTTATTAGTTACCTTTCTAGTCACTCTAATAAAATACCATGACCAAGGCAATTATTGAAGAAAGAATTTATTTGGGATTACAGTTCTAGAGGGCTAGAGTCTATGATGACTGCGCAGAGGCAGCAGGTGCCAGGCATGGCAGAGCTGGAGAGAAGCTGAGTGCTCACATCCTGATCCACAAACACAAAGCAGAAAAAGCAGACTAGAAATGGCATAATCTTTAATTTCTCAAAGTCCAGCACCAATGACAGACCTCTTCCAACACAGCTTTGACCCCAAAGTCTCTCCAAACAGCACCAAGCACTGGGGACCACGTGTTCCAACACTTGAGACTGTGGAGGACATCTCACTCAAGCCATCGAAAGAATTAAAGGCTATGTGAATTTCCATGGCTTTCTCTTGAGCCACATATAATGATGGTGATGGAAATTTCTACCTCACATCTACTATCTGCCAAGTACAATGTTAGGTCCATGACAGACCATTTCTCTTCAATGTTCCACATACCCATACCCCTTTAGACACTAGAATTCCCATTTTATCAGTTATAAGACAGGTTCTGAGAAGTTCATTAGCCAGTCTAATGTGTAGCTAGGATCTAAGGTCTGTCAATTTTTTCTTCTGCCCTGTTCTGCCCACATCCCACCCATTACAAACTGAAAAGACAGCAGCCACTGCTTCTATGTGGTCTGAGGCCACTTAGTCTTTGGCTGTTACCTGTTAGACAGGCCTAGAGAATTACTGCAATGATTTGATAGAGACTTTAGAACTTTGGCTGCTGGTTCGGAACTTTTTGAGAAATTCTTATTTCATGGATAATCCCCATTATTATAATTCTTATTTCATGGATATTCCAGAATGCATAAAAAATGAGGTACAAGGGAAAAAAGCAATCATTTAGACTGCTTAGAGTAGTTATATGTTTTGATTCAGAAAGACGCCCTTCAATTTAAATAACTCCAAAATCAATGATGACATATGTTATAAATGGTAAAATTTTATTAGACTGAGTCCTATTCTTTAAATAATTTGTTCAATTCTTATTGAAATAAGAAAATCAAATTCTCTATGTGGTGAATGGTAAGCACATGTAGGTAGAGGAAGAAATGCTTTCCCAAAAAACTCCAACTAGGAAACATCATCTTCCTTACAGAAAACAGCTGGAAATTAGAACTTCTGAGCCACCAGTCTTCAGAAAAGTCCACCTGTCTTAGTTTCCTTTTCAGTGTTTCTAAAGAACCTTCTAGAGATCGGCTCTCTACTGTGCGAGAAAAGTAAAGGTGATTGGTCAGATGGCCACAAGCATCTCTCAGCTTGAAAAAGAAAATTACACATATGTAAATAGCCACTAATACTGCATGCCCCGATCTTCTGCACACAGTACTGTCTGGGCTTCTGAGAGACAGCTGTCCACTCAGACGAGGGATACAACATCCAAAGAAGCAACATCCTGTCTGCTGGATCTATTTGCCAAAAGAAAGTATGGTTAGAAAATTGATGAGACTATTCTGTACAATACCCCAGGAGACAATAAGCTGTCTAAAGATCAAACACAAGGTAGTCATAGACTCCCAATGTGGAAGATTGGAAGCAAGATAGCCAACCATGCACAGTTTGGCCCAAGGGCAACTATTGTCAAAACTTTTTATGACTTCAAGCAGATGTGACCTCTCTTCCTTGTAACTCCGTGGTCTTTTTTTTTTTTTTTTTTTATGGATATGTCTTTTGTCACGTACTACATGAGCACTAACTTTCTTGGGCCCATTCCCTTGTTCACAGTGTTCCCAGCCAGGGTGAAGACCACAGAAGAGCAGTAGCATTTAATGATTATACATTAACTGCATGCATAATATGAGAAGTGTTAAGAGTTTGAGATTAAAATACTCAGAATTAGGCTGGATAGCTGACTTGGTGGGTAAAGGCACTTGCCACAAAAGCATAAAGACCTAATTTAGGATCCCCAGAGGCCCCCAAAAGCTGGGCATATTAACCAATGGTTCAAATGCCAGCATGCTCCCCATGGGATGGAAGGTAGAGACAAGAAGATTCCTGGTCTCTTGTGAACCAACTAGTCTAGCTTACATAGCAGCACACAAGAGACCCTGTCTCAGACAAGAAGGAAACTGGGTGGTGGTGGCCCAAGCCTTTACCCCAGTACTCAGGAGGCAGATGCAGGGGAATCTCTGTGTGTTCAAGGTCAGGATGGTCTGCAGCGTGAGTTCCAGGATAGCTAGGGCTACACAGGAAAAAAAACTGTCTCAAAAATGAAAATGAAGAAGCAGAAGGAAGAGGAGCTGAAGGAGGAGGAGCTGAAGGAGGAGGAAGGCCAAGACTGAAATCTGATCATTGTCCTGTGATCTCTATATATACAATGGTATATACATATGCGCACTCTCATACACACATATACACACACATATTAATAGTTAATTAAATTGCTTAGTGTCTAGCAAAGAAAATATGCTTACCAATACATGAATCTGTTGTTGTCTGAAGTATCAGCGCTGTGTCAGAGGAATACCGGCAGCATGGTGTCATTTGGTGGACAACACTGGGACCCCAGTGTGCTCAGACAAGCCTCTACATAATAGGAGCTAATTAACTTGGTTTTTAAAGGATTGGCCAAAACTCAGAGATAACTTGGCTCACTGTTCATGACATAAAAATATTCTCTATGTAAGATGTATCAATATCATGCCAGACCATAGGAGTATTGGGTGTCAGCAGAGGTAGCTCCGAGCAACACTGCAGACCCAGGGAAACGGAGAGCATAGGCAACTAACTACTTTAGGAATAAAGGTTCAGCTGGAGTTAGAACCCTCATTGTCCAAGAACACCACAGTTCACTCAGACCCTAGTCTCTGCAGATCGGGCAAATCCCACCCCAAAGCCAACCTCCAGCAACATTGCTGTTTCCTCCCTCACTTTATCTCCTTCACTTCCTTGGAGATTTCCAGAGACTGTGAAATGAAAAATCAATGACCTTAGAAAGCTCTGTTGAGCAGTCAGGGCCTATCAAGAAAAGATGACTATGTATGGGACTGTCAGAGATCAGAGTCATGGCAGTCATGCTGTGCCCTCTGTGAAGAGGCCCTGAAAATCACCTCAGAGACAGTACACTTTGATGCTCTCAAGCACCTTGTGGTAATAAATTCTCAACTTGGCAAGATCTACAGTCACCAAGGGGGGGGGCAAACCTTTGAGTGTGTTTGTGAAGGATTGCCTAGCTTCAGTTAAGTTAAAGGGGGTCACCTAAATATGGGCAGCACTATCCATTCCATAGGCTAAGGACCCAGAGGGACAAAAAAGGGGAGAACCAGCCGAGCACCAACATTCACTTCTCTTTGCTTCCTGGTTACCCTTGGGATGAAGTAAGTTCCTGTTGTCCTGACTTCCTCACAGTGCTGAAACATATCCTTCTTAAAGGCTAAGCTAAACAGCCTATCGTCTCTTCAGTTGCTTCTTCTCCTCAGCTACTCTGCCACAGCTACAAGGAAACTATTACACACCTGCTACCAGTTTTCTTTCATTTGCTTTTTCAAGTTAGTTCCATTTTACAGATGGGCAACCTGAGAATCAGAAGAGGGATTCTTACTCAGGACCACAAAGAGAGTTGATAATGGGACCTGAGTTGAGGACACTTCAAACAGCAGCTGGCCTAGCCTTCCCCTTTTGTTTCAGTCTGAGGGCCTGACCACTCTAGGGTCTAGAGCAGTGGTTCTCCATCTTCCTAATGCTGGGCCCCTTTAATACAGTTCCTCGTATTGTGGTGACCCCCAACCATAAAATTATTTCATTGCTACTTCATAACTATAATTTTGCTGTTACTAAATATCTAATATGCAGAATATCTGATATGTGATCTCAAGGGGTTTGAAACCCAAAAGTTGAGAAACACTAATCTGAAGCAATCCTACTGATCACTGCCTACTTTTCCTACTGGGTCTCGTGGTCCCAGAGCTGCCTCATCTCTCTTCAGGGTCAACATTATTCCAGAAATCCCTCCAACTAAGCAGTATGGGCTCTATGGAGGTTTCTACACTTAATGTGTGACAGTAGAAGCTTGTAGGCTGTGTGGTTGTGTGCCTACCTGTGTACTCACATTTAGATGCACAGTCAAGCCCTGGATGTGCCCTCTCTTGCTAACAGATGTTTATCTGTATATGCATGCCACCCTTGTTGTGTGTGGCGCGGCTCTGTTGATGTACATCCCTGAGTTGTGTGCATAGATATCTTATGGTGCATATGGGGTATGTGTGTGAGCATTTGTCCATTGCTGTAGTGTATAGTATGAGTGTATAGCGGATGTATGTCCGAGAGGTGAGAACTCTGGGGTACCTGTTCAGATGTCTTGGTGTTATATTTGTCTGTAGTTATGTGTCTCTACATGGATCTCGATGGTGGGTGTGTGCCCGCACATGAGTATATGCAGTAACCTGTCAATTACTACTGACCTGACTTTCCCGTGAGCACAGAGCACACAACTGACACAGTACAACACTGAGACAAGTCTTGGGAGAAAAACCACGCCAAATAAAAGCTCCACAAAGACCCAGTGTGAAATGCAGTGGTTACTCAAAAGTCTTCCTGGCAGCAAGGCTTTGTCATGCCAGGCCTTACTCCCCAGAATCTACAGAGCATGGACAGGGGTAGCTTAAGGCACGACAGAGATGGAATCATACTATTGTCCTTACGGGTGCGAGGTGATATGAAGGCCAGTCTGAAAGGGCTGATACGGGTCTGTACTGTAAACGGGGAGGATATCAAGGGGTGGGGTGGGGAGGCTGAAGAGGAGGCTAAGAGTGCTCTAGGCAGCACTAGGTGGTGAAGTTTGTACCTGTGTACATGCACGTGAACAAGCATGAGTGCATGTGCCTATTGTGTTTTTACGGGATATACATGTGGATATATGTAATATGTGTATACATGTATAGATGATGTTTGGCATGTGACCCAGAGTGTGGATTGTGCTTGTATATTCTGGGTATGCATGTGTGTTGTATGTTTGTATGCACAGAAGTTGTATGTTTGTTTTCTCGCAGGGTTTATGGACTTCTTTTTCTCATTCCACTGCCTCATCATGCAGAATCAGCCCTCCCCTTCCAGCAGGCTCCCCTCACCTTCTTCTCCCACTGCCCTCTGCCCAGAAGATGATAGATGACTCTCTGTGATTCTGCAAGCCTCCTGGGCCCATTGTCAGAAGGCCCAAGCTGGGGGACATCAGTAACCTCTATGTGGATCAGCAGGCGGCCAGCCTTTGTTCTAGCCCTCTTAACATGCTTTCATCTGTAGGTTAGCCTTGAACAAAATCCTGTTCAAATGCTATAGACCTGACGATAAACCTACCTTTCAGATTACAGCCTAAACTCCACTGCCGCCCAGGGAGGAGAAAGGCAGGATTCCTGTGTGCTTCTGAGTACCTTTCTGAATAATCCCTTGAGCCTCCCTACAGGGCTCCCATCCCCTAATGGATGCTTTGATGACAGCAGATAAAGGCCAAAGGTACTTTTATTCTTGCAGAAATTGCTCCAAATAAACAACCTTGATGATTAAAGCAATAGAAATCCCTGGAAGATTGATGGCTTAGAAAATGTTGCTGAGTGAATGAATAACTTCCCCCTTTATTTCCAAGAGCTAATATTTGTCCACATTTGCTGCATTTTACAGAGAAGTGCAACCTTTTTTTGTGCCGAGTGTTGGTCAGAGACAAATAGTCACCAGCCAGCTATTACTTGAACTTTAAACCCGGCTCCATTTATGAGCCACAGGCTGCTTGTCAGTCTCTACTCAAGTATCAGCCTCAACTGGGTGGCAGGGAACACCACACCTGCCAATGAACCTTGGGGTGGGGCCAGACACTGAAATGCATTTTGAAGCCTCTATCTCCTCCTCCGCTCTCCTGTCCTCAGGAAACACATTCTGAAACATGTCTCCCAGCCCATCCTCAAGCTGTTTTAAAACCTGACCCTGAGTGTCAAGAGGAAGTCTTCAGCCCTGTTAATTTTGGCAACTTGGAAATCATGGCTACTCAACCATGTGGGTAGCCTTTGCTGCTGGCTCCATGAGATAATTATTTGCCACCTTCACAGGCCATCCCTGGATAGCTGGTGATGGGACAGGCTGCAAGTCAGTACTCAAGGCCCTGGAAGGAATCTGGCTTTGGGTAGCAGTTCAGGATGTTATAACTCTATTGCTAAATTACTGTAGTAATTTAAGATGAGTCCCCATCATGCACAGGTGACTCACATTCAACAGATGTTCACCTCTGTCTGGCACACCTCAGCTTCCTTAGCAGTCTCTTCCCACTGAAGATCACCATTCTCAAATCTCAAGGTTTCTTTGAACTCCAGAGTAGCCCTCAACAATAGTGATGCAGCTATATCTCATCTTCCAGCTCCTTAATCAGCTCTATTCTTGTCACTTTCCCTTCTATCCTAATTCAGCCAGCCATACCCATGACATCACATAGAAATCAGCCATTATATCGAGGTGTTTTAGCTGGGAACCAAGAATACACGTGGGCCTCCTCTGACCACCACTCCCAAACCCTTCTAGTTTTCCCCCTTCATTTCATTCCTTCACAGACCATTTTTCTGGCTCCCTTTTCTCAGCCACTTATTTCTCGGATTGTCAGTTGACCCTTCCTGACCTCAGTTACTCTCTCTTTATACTTGTGTGGATGCATGAAGATCCTGCCTCCAGCCCTCTTCTCTGCAGCCACACTGGGAGTGTGGCATGTCAGTATAGAAACCAGAAAACATACAGCTTCCAGTCACTCCACATTAATGGTCTCTTTCTCTATCCAGATATGTAATACTGTTTGAATTCCACATACTTCCTGTACAACCACATGCCAACCCTCTACAGCCTCACCCTCTCCTAGATTTCCCACCTCACAAACTTGCCCTGACCAGATATAGCTGCATCACTATTGTTGAGAGCTTCACTAAGCTTGGATATCTACCCGAAAGTTTTTTTTTAAATCAACACATCACAGAGATACCTACACATCCATGTTTATTGCCACACGATTCATAGTAAATACCCATCAAATGATAAAGAAATGGAGGATGTATACACATATTATATATGTGTGAGTGCGTGTGTGTGTGTGTGTGTGTGTGTGTGTGTGTGTGTGTGTGGAGAGAGAGAGAGAGACAGAGAGACAGAGAGACAGAGAGACAGAGAGAGAGGTGATTCATTTAGCCATAAAAAAGAGTTACGTTATCTTTGGGAAAAATGCATAAAACTAAAGACCATCATGTTAGTATGATATATCTATGTACATATTTGAATACTAAACATACCCACATATATACTATGATATATACACTGTGATATATGTGGATGTTTATGTGTGTGAGAGAGAGGAGAGAGAGAGAGAAAGAGAGACATGGAAATAGAAGAGGGAGTGTCTGGAGGAGGATGAGGACTAATAGAAGATAAATGTCAGAACAAGAGAGTGTAATCAGGGGGTAAATATGAACAAAGTACATAGTATACATATGTGAAGATGTCACAATAGAACCCATTGTTTTGTACACTTGTTTGCAAACAAAACCCTTCCAGTGTCCTCTCTGCTCTTGGATTTTATATAACCATGTTTCATTTCTTCTTTCTATATGGTGACCCCTTTCTGGGTGTCCTCCTCCCTGCTGTGTTAAGATGATGATTTTTCACTCCACCTTCTCTCTGAGCATCACTCACCCTTCCGGAGACTTACTGGAAGTGTTTGTGCTCACTATCCTGTGTATGTATTTACAGAGCTTCTCTGCGCCAGACAGAAGCAGAGCCTCCCTGTCTACTTGGCATCCCTGCATGGTCCCTTCAGGCCACCCAGCTGCTCTTTCCCATGTATACTCCCTCTGTTCTCCAAAATCCTTGAAAGTAAAGACATGGCTTCATCTCAGGCAGTCAGCACCCTGCTTGGTGCAAGGGAGCTCACACAGGCTCTCAGTGCCAGATGCATGACTGACTAATTCTTTGAAGTGCAAGCTATCATCCTATTATATAAACACCCAAGATACAGAACACTAAGTAAAAGAAAGCAGCCACACTGTTAATAGGAAGAGTCCATATGTAAGCCTAGGTCTTCTGGAATTTGGAATTTACTTACATATTGTCCTTCACCAAGCTAGTGGATGGGATAACTTCACATGCCAGTCTGAAGTGATATACATATTTCTGAAAATGTTAAGAACTAAACATATAAGAAGCAAGCACTCTGAATCAAAACGGAAACCAATTGTTTACTGTTATCTCTCAAGCTCTAAAAATCTATTTCATTCCTCTGCTATAATTCCTGCTAGACAGGGACCAAGACCATCAATATCATTATGATAGATTTTTGAATCACTGCTGCCTGGGACTAGCTCAGACCTCCTTGGCTATATACTCTCCTCTTCTCTCTCTCTCTCTCCTCTCTCTCTCTCTCTCTCTCTCTTCTCCTCTCTCTCCCTCTCTCTTTCTAACTGGCCCTATGCCCATCTGGTCTTGGTTGTACCCAAGACCTCACATTGCAGAATGTGCTCCATCTCTAACAGAAGGCAGCAGAGCCTAGAGTTGCTGCATTCTCATGTACATACACAGACACGTAGACTCCTGTGTGTACCTAGCTCAGACGCATGAGCATACGTACACAAACCTCACGCACAATGTGTGAGACATTAGGCCATCTGGGCGGAGTCAAGACTACTGTGGTTCAGTACAGTATAAGAGCACAAGGTGGGGCTGGACTTGGTTGCTAAAATACCCACTGTGTGTGCATGAGGACCTGAATTTGGATCTCTGAGACCTACATGAAAATACTGCTATGGTGACGCACATTCATAAACCCAGAGATCCAAGGACAGAAACAGGTGGAATTCATTGGCCAGTCAAGTGGAGTCAATGAACCCCTGGTTCAGTTGAGAAACTCCAGTGTCAAAATATAAGGATGTGAGTGATTGAAGAAGAAGGGAGCTGGCATTGATCCCTGGCCTTCATACGCCTATACATATATGTAGCACATATGTACGCACAGCGAAGAGAACACTCGGTAGGACTTTAGAGATGCAGCAGCTTGGCAGCATCTTCCACATCACTGGTCCTGTGGGGAAAGAAGTGTTCAGCAAGATGGACACATGGCTCGGGGGCACGTTTCAGTGGCAGAAAGAGATGAAATTTATTGACATTTACTGGCAGCTGCAGGCATGCAAGTGCTGAAGTTCCCCCAGGAGAACAGATGAGTAAGAAATGAAAAATCCAAAGACAGAATTTCTGGGACCGTGGATCTCAGGAGAAGGGAGATAGGGGCCCAGGGCATGAGATGAGGCACGGTCAGAAAATGGGGAGGCTGGCAGGGTCAGAAAACGAGGAAGCCGTCCTCAGCAAAAGATATTCAACAATCATCCAAAAGATAAGAATGGTTGTCAGTGTCAAGTTCAATAGAAGGCCCGGAAAATAGTAACGTCAGGACAGATGCAGCAGTAGTCACAATGAGAAGGGAATGAGGAAGAAAAAGAGAAGTGTTGCTGAATGCTCATTTAAAGTTTCCACACTTAGGTATACTCATTCCTAAAACAGCCTTGTAAGTGTTAATATTCCTATCTAATAGAAGAGTCAAAAAAAAAAAAAAGATATCTACTGGACTTAGACCCAAGAACATCAGTGGTGACCTTAACAACTGAAATTCACTAAGGGAAAGTGACTCAGAGATCTACTGGCAGGAGGTATCACAATTTGGAAGTGAAAGTCCTCCCTAGAGATGCCTGTGTTCTGTAGACACTTGGTCCCCAGCTGCTTCAGTCATTGAGAAAGAACCTGACTCCTAAAGGCTCTGATATTATCTGTGAATCAACCCACTGACAGATCACTATCTGTGGACATTGTTGGGAAACTCTTAAAACCTTTAAAGACAAAATCTGATGGAGGAAGTAGGTCATGCAGGGTGTTATTGGGGACTCGTATCTTATCTCAGTTCCCTTCCTCAGTCTCTCTGTTTCCTGGATGCTGTGAAGTGAGCAGCTTTGCTCAGCTGAGCACTTTTCACTGTGATAGACAGGTAACGAAGCCACAAAGCCAGCAGATGATGGGTAGACATTTTCAAAACCATGAACCAAAATAAATATTCCTCCCTTGGGTCACTTTTCTTGAGTGTTCTCACACAACAGCAACAAAAGTTGACTAGTGTGGAAGAGGGAAGTAAGTGTTGGGTAAGAAAGCCCCGAGTTCAATTCCAGGGTTCAAAATCTCACCAATCCTTGAACTTGCCCAAAGTTCAGGACTTGAAGTCCCACCAGGTCCCACCCTGGAAAACTCCACAACCCCCATATCCCTCCCCCTGAAACCCTACATAAGCCTTCCTGCCACTCAGTTCTCTGCTGCTTCTCACCTGAACAGAGCCAGTCAGCCTCCTGTGTTTTTCCCATTAAATCGCTTACGCGAGGCTCGCTGTGTGGTGTGACTTTGTGATATTCCTTGACTCCTAGCTTCCAAGATATCTTTCCCTCCTGAGCTGTAACCTTTGCAGTGGGGAATCCTTTCCTCTCAGAGCTGTACCACTTACAGTAAGAATAAAGAAAAAATATTATTTCAAGACATTTGCATGGGAAGAAAAGAAATGAGATTCTAGAGAGATTAGAATATCCCAGACTGTCACAGGGTCGTTGTGTTTTTGTGAGAAAAGCTTAAACTTGGCTGGAATGGATTCTAATTTTGTCACTTTCGTTGCCCATGTGTTGGGGGCAGAAACAACCCTAGAATTCAGTCCATGGTTGAATAGGGAAATGCCTGAGGTGGGAGGACTCTGACACGAGGTGAAGAGGAGGTGAGATGGCTTTAGATTAAATGCTGGAATGGAATCTGGCATGTACCCTAGTGCCCAGTGACCACAAACCAACAGTTTAGTAAGGGGAAAAAAGAGGAAGTTGGAAGAACGACTTCCTTTCTGATGCTTTGAGTTCATGTGGCCATTTCAGAGAAATCTAAATTGAACTTTTCTGGAAATGAAGACCACAGCTACCCAGGAAGTTCCTAGAAAGTCAAATTTTGAGTGAAGTCTAAATTGGGGATGGGGTGGGGTGTCGTAAGTGCAGCCCTACACAAAATCCAGTCAAGAGACATTAACCCATGCTTAGACACACTGCCTCTGTCTGGCTTATGCTAAAATATTGTTATTTGAGTGTCTACTATGGCATTAGCTGTGACATGAAAAATCCGGGTCACGTGTTGTATGACAAAACGTTTCCCAAGGAGATACAACACACATGTTATATAAGAGCATTGTATATGCCAATGTTGCCATACGTTGACATGCAATGTCTGAATTCTGAATACCTGAAGCTTCTGAGATGAGAGCAAACTGCTTACTTTCCCCCACTGAACCTCACCTTCACCTCATATACCTTAGATGCAACCTTTTGCCAATATACTCATTGGCCCATCTTTGCTTTTGGATGCTTTTGTGGCTAGACACTCTGTTCTTCACATTTCTCTCCTGCATAGTCTCTGGATGTAAAGAACAGATTCACAGGGGAAAACTGCACTCATTCATTCAATTGCATAGCCCTTAAAGGGATTTGTAACAGATTATAACTTCCATTCCTATTCATTGTAACTAAACAACAAAATAATTAGACAGTGTACATGCCAAAAGAAAAAAAAAGGAAGAAACTCATGTACACTGAGATTTTCTATCTTCAGGTCTAGAATTGCCAGCAGCATCTGTGGTCCTGATCTTTTCTAGACCTTCACATCCTCCTCTAAGCCCCCTGGCATATGGTATCTAATACCACTCTTGTGGGGTCCACAAGAACAGGAAAGAAAGTGAGGCAGAGGCCCCCAGGGGTCTAAAGTGCCTTGTCACTCCAGCGAGCGGCTGAAGGGTGTTGGGCTATTTAAATGGTTGTGAACTTCATGACTCAAGTTCCAACCCAATTTTGGGAAACTTTAGAAAATACATTTGAAAAGCTATTTAAATGGAAACTTTTTTTTTTCTGTCAAGTTCCACCATAGCACACATTTTTACAGCCCTTATAATTCCTTGAAAACCCTCAATGTATAATAGAAGTGCTGACAGGTGCTGGGCCATAGCAGCAAGCCTAACAGCTCAGCTGTGTTTATTTTTCATTACACTTGACTCTAATTGGTGCCAGTTTAACTGTGCCGCATACCAACCAGAACCTTTTAAGTCAAACATCAGCCTGGGGAAATTGGCCTTTTTTCCCCCTGTCCTAGCTTTCTGATATCAGCAACTTCCCATATTTCCTTCTCATCAAACTATCTTTATGCTTGTCGAGCAGCGGATTGACTTCTTTCAGAAGCAAGATTCAAAAGAAAACAGAACTACACCTTAATCCAGGCTTCTCTGAACAATAGTCTTTGGAGAGCCATGAACATCAGTTCTTCACCGGCAAGAGTTAGAAACCATAATTCCTGTTTGGCGGGTCCCTTACAGGCGTCAGTATGAGTCAGGGAAGACTGAGCATTGTATTACAAGACCGGGGTTGTAAGTGAAACACACAAGGCCCAGAAGTAAATGAAACAAAAAAGCCCAGGAAGATCTTGAAAATTACAGGACGTACACAGCCTCTCCCCCAAGATAATATATGCAGTTTACAAATTCCAGAGAAGGGAGAGGCTCCGATTGACTGACTTCTCTGCAAGCTGTTCATGGAAGTCAAGGGATTCAAGCTTTTTTGAGTCATCACTCATAAAGGAGCCCAGAACACAATGGTGACTTGATATTATTTTTCATATATCACATACTTCTAATATTAAGCTGGTGACATCATGAAAAAGAATGTCCTATATAATTTACTGGCTCTGGTATTCTCTACCATGATGATAAGAGCAGAACCATCCCATTGACAGTCCCATGGCAAGCAAGCTGTTTGCCTTTCAAAAGCTTGAGTCTGAGGCAAGATACAGCTGGGAGCTACCAAGTCACCGAGGCCTTCCCAGCGGCTGAGATGTGACTCGGCCTGGGAATTCTTCAAATGACTCTCAAGTGTTCTCCTTAGAGATGCTGACAGGTCCAATCAGAGTCTCTTCTCCTAAGATGAAAGACATGGCAGAGGTGTCTGAGAAATGAAAAAGGTGTTCTGGGTAATCACAGGGAATGTCCCTTGGACGGGAACAACATGCAGCTCAGGTTCCTGGTTCACTGAGGTATGTGTCCTCAGAGGAGGCAGAGGTCACCAAAAGAGTGTGTGCTGCCTTGAATAAAACCATTTGGGCCTCATATTGAAAGCTGCTTAGCTGCAGCAAAGGTCTCCTTGTTCCATGAATCCCAAAGTATACTTACTCTATAACCTTACATGGATTAACATTGGGGAAGAATGTGGTGAATCTTCTCACATATTAACTGTTAAGTACAAGACAGTTTCCACAACTGACCTTGACTGAGCCCATCAAACCTTCAAAGTCAATATGATTATCAGCATTTTAGTGCTAAATATTGGAGACTCAAAGAGGAGGTATGACCAATGGGTTTGTGGGACATAGTCCTCATAATTCTGTCTATGAAGAAATCGAAATAATCAGAAAATTCATTTTAAAACATTATAATCAAGCTAGAAAAATTTAATAGCAATAAAGAAATACACAGAATGCCATTAGCTTATCTAACTACTTATTTTTATATTTTTAATACATCCTCAGCCTAAGTGATTCTGGAGGTGAACATGATTTCAGGAAAGCTGGTGATGGTAGGAAATGTCAACAATTCTAGTTTTGGGCAGACTAGAGCAGGGAGTTTTCTATTTTAAAGCCAGCCTTGGCTAACTAACAAGTTTGAAGCCACCCTGAGCCATATAACAAGATCCTGTCTCAGATTTCTTATTTTTTTTACTTAAGTCTTTGTATATGGAAAATTATTTTCCTATGGTACATGCCAGTTTTAAAATATATGTACTCTATCTATCATGTAATAGTTGAGATGACATCCACAGTTTTTGGTTTCTTAGCAAGGCAGAACATGATTCACAGATTGTGTGGTGCACAAGTAAACAGAGAGAGTTCAAAGACAGGGTAGACTAGTATGGACTTCCCCATGGTCTGGGTTGTTGTATAGCTATTTCCTCCCTTATAGAGAGAGGAGAGATGGTGATAAGACTCAAGAAGTAAGAGAAACACAGCACATAATAATTGCTAGGGAAAGGAGAGGCTATGAGTTGCTGAGCCACCTACAACATCCAGAGATGCAGCTTTTGTGGGCCATCTCTCTGCTCTGATGGATGTTTCAGTGTGTAACTGAGTGTAAGTCACCCACTTTCATGTAGATAACCCCTCGCCCATGCTCCCATAAACAACCCAATAGACTTACTAGGTCACTAAACTGTATTAGGAAGAATTTTTTTCTTTGGTCTGTTACTGGCTTTCTGGGGAGGATAGATGTCTGTTCAGATCTTCCCAGAAAAAGTCATGTTATGATGGTCCTTAAGAGTTTGACTTCCATTCTCCAAGTGGTAGTACTGTTTTGTTTGAGGGTATGTAAGGTTTGATGCAGAAACAACTTGGAGAGCATCTGCAGAAAAATCCTAAGTGATAAGTGATCTGTTACTCTTACTGTGTTTCTGACATTTATCTGCTAACCAGTGGGATGAGTATTCAGTACGAGAATCCCAAAGTTGTAAGAGTGTTTAGTGATTCAACCACTCAGAAACAACAGGCACAGAATACAAATGGAGACTATCCTGATACAATAGGTCCTTCCAGCCTATTTACACAGCAGTGTGCACTATTTTTACTTAGTTGGTGCTACAGTACACATACCGCCTAAAAGCCTTATTCTTCCCATCAGTATTAGGATTCTAAAATGTCATTAAATTGTTTTAAAATCTTTAAAGAGCTACATGGAATTCCACACTATGAAAATACTATAACTTAGCCATTCCCTGAGCTCGAGAGTTAGGTAATTTCAAACATTTTGTTATTAAAATTAATGCTGGCATTTCAGTCAAGATAGGTTTGATTGTTCCCAAATAAATCATTTCATCCTGTCCTTGCAATCCCAATGCAGATCACGGCACATGCTTGGTGAAAACCATGTCAAAAGACAGCCGAGCTTTAAAATAATACTACCAACTTTATGAGCCATTAATCACAGAAATACATAATCTTATTGGCCACCAGAATCTGAAGTGTACAGAAGCAGCCAAAAAATCAAACATGTGCAGGGTTAACATGGACAACTGAACAAACATGTCTGCCATGTGTCTTTGGACATGAGGTACATTGTGCACCTGGGGCTGCCATTTGAATGGCTCTTAACCACATTACTACTTGAACCCCAAGAAGAAAGGTTCCTTATGTGGAAAACAAAATCAACGACGTGTGAATAAGTCAGTTCCAGCTCAGGGGCTTCTGGGAGCTGTGTCTCAAGTGCATGGTGTCTTCAAAAATAAGCCCTTCCCTTCCACCTCCAGGATGCAGGGGGCAGGTCAAGGGTATGTGCAACCAAGGGCAGTCGTAAGAGCCTGTTGTGTTTTAGAAATCTCTTGGACAACACAACCCTGACCAAAAACTTAAAAGAAGTCTTCTCATGCCCAGTGTTGGAGTTTTTATTACATCTTTGGCTCTTAGAAGGAGCTTGCCAACCCATTTGAGAAATTTTCATTTAAAACAACAGAGCCTCGTGGTTCCTCTATGCCCTGACTGAGTTGTAGTTGCTAAGATGACCAAAATAAAGGCCGTTCCCAAGGAGTCTGAGTCTCTGGCGAAAGTCTGCAGCAAGGAGAGCATGTTCCAAGAGCTGCTGGTCAACCTGAACCCCATCGCACAGCCCCTAGCTTCCTGCCGCCTGCCGCACAAGCTTTACAAGTGTATCTAGAAGGCTATGAAGCAGAAGCCCATTCGTCATGGGGTAAAGGGGGTTTGTCAACAAAGGCGAGAAGGAGATCATGGTTTTGGAAGGAGACACATTGCCAATTGAGGTGTACTGCCGTCTTCCACTTATGTGCGAGGACCAGAACTTGCCCTGCGTCTACATCCCCTCTAAGAGGACTTGGGTGCAGCCACAAACTCCAAGTGTTCCACTTGCGTGATCATGGTGAAGCTCCGTGAAGAATATCAGGAGGCCTATGACAAGTGCCTGGAGGAGGTGCAGGCATTGCTTACACCTCTGTGAGAGACTTGCGCTGCAAGCCATCCCCAGTTAGAAGAGATGCTGGGCTGGCTGCAAGCGGCTGCCCACCCTAACAGCATATTCCCCATTTCTTGATATGTAAATCTCCCCAGGCAGCTCCAGAAGCTGTGCTTGGAGGTCGAGCCAGCCCATCTTTGCCATCTCCTGTTGAGCTTTGATGAAGACAATGCCAAGAATATGGGATAGAAGTAAATGCTAAGGCGAAACACACACACACACACACACACACACAAATATGTATATTAGATATTTACAGTATGATTACTTCCGACTTTTTCAGAGATCCTTACTGTTATTTTAACCTTAATCTTGCCTTCTTCTGGGAAAAACAAAACAAAAAAAAACCTCTTCTTTACCCAAAGAGAAAACTATCACAGCATTGTACCAAATTATTACATTTCATTATTCTTTCCAGTAAAATCGGAAACAAAACAAAGATGCTGGCTGCTCTTCTCTGTCATTGATTAGAGTGAAAAGAGACAAGCATGGAGAAGAAAAGATAAATGCCCATCAATATGTTAATACTATAATATGACAATATACATAGAAAACCATCCAAAAGTAATGAAGTTAACAAGAGAATTTTCAAACTTCATTAACTACAAAATAAATATAAATATATAAAATAAACAGCCATAAAATTTGAGGGTGGGGAAGAAAAGCTTCCCATTTTAATGGCTACAAAGATTATAGGGCATAAAAGAAAAAAAGGAAATAAAATGTAAAAGATCTGTATAAAAACCAGAATAAAAGTGAAAATATCTTTGCCGTGTATTAAGGGTAAAAATTTCAATTATCTCAAATTTACTCTGCAAATTCAGTTTAACAATAGTCAAATTTTGCAGGTTTTATTTTTCTTTATTTAGTGGAAGTTGGCAAACTCATATGCTCAGGAAATATCCAACAATGACTAAGACATGCAGTTTTCAAACTGCACAGTGAGATACTTAGCATAATTCAATGAATTCAGAGGGCGCCTTGAAACACTTTAAATTTCAATGGAGGAGTCAGGGAGCTGGCTCAGCAGAGAAAGTAGAAAAGGAGGAACCAGAGTTCAGACCCTCAGGACTCACACTGATGGAGGAGCATTTTAATCCCATCACTTGGAAAACAGATACAGGCAATCCCCCTGGACCAGATAGCAAGGAAGACTGCACAAATAGGTCAGCCCCAAGTTCACTGAGAGATCCTGATTCAATAAATAGAGTGGAGATGCATGAAGGAACATACCTAATATCAATCTCTGGCCTTTACATCCACCAGCATATACAAGTGCTCGACACATGTGAACATGGGCTTCTGTCAGAAGTCAATTCCAGTTTCAACGTCAAGTGGGACTACACTCTAGTCTGTAACATGATTTTGCCAAGTTGGGTTTTCATTGGTTGCTATAATAAAGAGCAAGACTTCACAGAAAGGACCAAGGTTTGGGAAACTGTACAGTAGTCAACAGGCATCCACATGCCATTAGTAATTATGATATTCAAAGATGAGATAAAAGGCTAAATTCTTTAAATATAGCTGTGCTAATTTCCCAGGCACTGCTCAGTTTTTAAAGCACATGGCTTTATCTGGCTGATTGAAACTTAACTGTATTAAGGACACTATTCTAGTTGTGTTATTGTGACAGTGAAATCTTGGCAACCCTGGTCAAGAGAACTAAAGAAATAAAAAACAAGAGTGAGACACCCCCACCCCCACCCCGGCCTCAACCAAAAGTCACATTAAAGTAATAGAATGCTGTCAAAATAACTTAATTAGTGAAGAAAATGGTTGGTTTGAGCTAAACACCAATGGTCATGTGGTCAACTACCCAGCACCAATGGATATCAGTTGGCATGTGGGTGACTACCAAGCACCAGTGTGTACCAGTGGGCATGTGGGTGACTACCGACCACCAATGGGCATTCAGATGACTATGAATGTGGTACTGAATGTCAGAGCTGAGAAGGTAGACTACTCGGTAGGTGATATGAGGAAATCTGGCTGTACTGGTAAAGAAAGCCTTAAAGCAAATCAAACACAAAACTCAATTTGGAATGTATTCTTCTTTATTTGCATGACTAGCACCCATGCAAACGGAGGCTTCTCTGCCTCCATGATTGCTCTCCTTGGTCTGTAGCCAATGAAGCAGCCAAAGTGGTTTTTTTTTTTCCCCAAATAGTTTGACCAAGTCATTCATCAACTCAGACTTCCTTCAGTTACTTCCTTGGTGACTTCTTTATGAGGCTACGGCTCCTTTATGCAAGCCTTTTGTAACATTTCTAACCCCACTGGTCTCCTCCTCATTCTTAAGCCATGCCTGCTGACCTGCCCAGGCCCTCTGCTTGTGGTTCTCTGTTGGAAGAGTTGCTAGGCAACCCCTTCTCAAGTTTTGGCTCAAGTATCACCTTTTGATAGATCTACCCTAACCATCCCACTGAGAATTTCACCTGTTCATTTTAGAATTCTAGCTCTCTTATTCTGTTCTACTTTTCTTTCCTTATAGTCTGACTACCTTCTACATAATGTTTTGATTAAAATTTCATGTGGACAGAGTCCCCTGCTTGTATAATGTGTAAGTTTCATGAACACAAGGATTTCTCTGCTTCTTTAACTGATGAAACACAAGTTACCAGAAGAGCACCAGGACACAGGACACAGAGGATGCTCAAAAAACATCAGCTAACACAGTGTTTCTCAACCTTCTTATTGCTGCAACCCTCTAATACAGTTCCTTATGTTATGGTGACCACAAACTATAAAATTATTTTCATTGCCACTTCATAACTACTCTTATGAATCGCGATGTAAATATCGGGTACATAGGATATGTGATATGTGATCTCTGTATGAAAATAAAGTAATAGTAAAAGTTCTTTAAATGTATGTAAAGATGGGACACCAGCTTCATATGAGTGTTGTTTCCAAAAGAGGGCCTTGGGATGAGAAAAAGTGGGATATACACACTGAAAGGAATCTTTGTGCATTGAAAGTATCTTAACAAAGGCTGCAAGTCAGCTCAGCAGGTGAAGAAACTTGCCACCAAGTCTGACAACCTGAGTCCAGTTCACATGGTTGAAGTAGATAGAGAACGGACCCTCTCTCAAGTTCAGTAATCTCCCCAAACTTACCCTACACACACACCAACATCCACTCAAGCACACCCACACACAAACATACACACATGAAGAAATATAATAAAAAAAATGTTAAGAAGTTTTGAGTAAAAATTATACTATTATTTCTCTTTGTGTGTGTGTGTGTGCTTGTTTCTTTATACAAAAATAGATACCCATGAAAATATATACACAAATTTGTAATAACAGTTCTAGTCTATAGCTGATTTTTATCCAATGATTAATAAATGGATATGAAACTACTGTGCTGGTTCAATGGATTTTAATTAATTGAACATATTAAACTTAGTCCCAGTCTTCCAAAAAGCTATCCCAAGTTTGATTATTAATGAATGCATGCAAAGGGCCATTTCATTGCACTTTTACCAATTTAAGTAATTTAATTCTTTCGTCTCAAAATTATTGTGTGAAAAATGTCAACACCACTTTGATAGCCCCTGCTATTTTCTTACTTCCTATTAATAATTTTCCCATACTCTGCTTATTTTCCAAACCAGGCATTTGTTCTTTATATAATAAAAGCTTTCTTTTGCTTTGCCCCCTGGGTCATAATTATTTTTCCTGTTATTGTTTCTCCTTTAAGAATCAATTCATTTTTGCCATTATGTTACACCTTGCCTTTCTTCATCACACATGCATTATCACCATCAAGTCTAGGAAGTATGTCTTCATGGAAACAGTCTAAGAGAAATTCATGTTTATGACTTCTAACTAATTTTAGCGTGTGCTGTCATGTGTCACATTCTCTTCTTGATCTTCTACAGATATCTATGACGTGTCTAACAGTGGACTTTGATGTGTCTGGTCAGAATTTAGCTCTAGTCTACCTGAGGGCTCATATCTTTATCCAAATCTGGAAAATTCTCAGCTATTGCTTTCCCATTGATTCTGCAAGGTGCATTCCGGAGGTACTCCCTGTTCCTCGAGCTTCATTAGATGTAATCTTACTTGAGAATGTTCTCTAGTATCAAACATTTTGGTTCACACAATCCATTAAGTAACTCTTCCCCCTGGTCAGTTGATGATCCTAGCTTTATCCTACACTGGGTGGCATATTGGGGTGCACATCCTATGACCATTTGTTCTGTCTGCTTATGAGCCATTTCTTGCCTGTGGAGCATGCTTCATGCTAGCTTCATAGCTCTCTCTTTTGCAGTCGTACACATTCCCCCACCCCGATATTTTCCAGCTGCATATAATGGTGACACAAGACCAGGTTAAACATAAGAGTTGACCTGAGGGAATTATGTGAAGTGAGAAAATATAAACAACATGGACACAACAATTAACACTAATTAAATGCTAAGTGTTGTATCATTAGTCAAAAAAGCATTATTGATCTTTTTTGTCAATTTTTGCAAAGAAGAGTGATGGGAACAGAGGAGAAGAGGGTGGTAATTGGCTGCGGGGTGTCAGGGGCACTCCACAGAGGAGCAATGTCTAAGATTGGTAGACACTAGACAGTGTGAGGAACACTGAGAACCACTGGCCTATAATTATTTTTAAAGTAACTTGCATTTGAGAGTCAAGAACAAACTATTTGAATATGAAATGCCTCACATAGGCTCATGTTTTGAACATTTTGTCTCCATTTCGTGGTACTATTATGAGGTTGTAGAAACTCTGGGCAGGGACCTTGCTGGAGAAGGCACATCACTGGGGAGGTTGTATGGCATATACTCAGTCCCTTTTTCTCTCTGCTTCCTGTCAAGCACAATATAATAATTTTCCTCTGCCACATGTCCTTGCCACCATAATGTTCTAGTCAAGGATGTAGGGCCAAGAAACCTTGAACTGAACCCTCTGAAATCATGAATATCCCTTTAGGTAGTTCTTCTAGTTATCTTAGTCAAGGTGACACAAAAATAATTAATACATTCCTTAACTCCCAGCACCTGCAAATGTAATTGTGTTTAAATAGAGACCTTTTAAAAAGTGTTTAAGTGGGGCTGGAGAGATGGCTCATCAGTTAAGAGCATTAATTGCTCTTCTAGAGGTCCCGAGTTCAATTCCCAGCAACCACATGGTGGCTCACAACCATCTGTAAGGGGATGCAATGCCCTCTTCTGGTGTGTCTGAAGATAACAGCAGTGTGCTCACATATATAAAACTAAAGAAATCTTCACACACACACACAAAAAAAAAGGTAATTAAGTTAGAATGAGACCATTGTGACTGGCTAAATCCAACCTGACTGGTGTCACAAGGAAAGAAAATTTGGGGACAAAAAGGAGATCAGGAATGTGAATGCTCAGAGAAAAGAATGTGTGTGTACAAGGTAACAATGAGGGCATTGATAACCCTAGGAAAGACCAACCTTGATCATACTGTGATCTCAAATGCCTAGCTGTCAGATCCATGAAAAAACAAACTGTTGTCTGTTTGGTTTGTAAGAACATCATTCTATGATATTTCGTTATGGAAGCCCCAGAAAACTAACACAACATGGTATGAAAATTGGATGGGAAAAAGGATTAAAGAAAAATGAATCAGTATTTACTCCCATCTCCTTGATCAAGGTTCATTCCCTGGGAAAATAGTGCCTAGATATTCATGGGAGTTCATCCTATGGCTTCTGGGGGCCTGCTCCCAAAGTCATACAACAGTCCCTTTGTGTCATATTTCTTTCTAGTCTGAAGCTAAAAGAGCTACCACATGATGCTGGCCAATAATGCTGTAGGTTCTGCAGTGAAATTCAGAAAATCACCAAAGATTTTGATTGTGAGACCACTTTTTCATTCTGTATTTCAATTTCCTCTGTAGATAATATAATAATAATAATAACTACCTCATAATGTTATTGAGTGCACCCAATAAAACAGCAGCATTAAGGGCTTTATAGATAGTATAAACTATTATTAGATGATCACTAACATTATATAGAAGCAGTAAATCATTTCTCATGGATTCTCATTTTAAATCCTTCTTGTTTTTAAGTGTCTAGGACACCTTCTCAAGCTATGTAAACTGAACTGTAACTCATCACATTAGACATAATACCCAAAAGCAGGCTGCTAAGTAGGTTTTTTATTTCAGTTTTAGTCCTTCGAGTTCAAAGTTGTTGGTTGTAGACAAATGGAAAATTACAACCCCTACCCTTTTGGCCCTGATGGGATACATGCAGATGTAAATTTATCAGACTGAGAATCTCCATGGCTTGCCTTCAAGCTACTAGAAGCAAACTGGATGAAAGAGAATAAAGACAGAGTAAAACCTGATAGGAGAAAATAGCTATGATTATGGCTACCATGTTTAAAACCTACTGTATGGCAGGTATTTATGTCAACACAAATTCTTCAAAGACTATATCATCTCACAATAAAGAAAACTCATGTTATTTAAGTTAGCTAACTAATAAATTCACTCAGATAATGAGAGGCAGAGCTGAGATTTGAACTCAAAATATAGAAGAGAAGATCAGAAAGAAGAGAAGACTGAAGAGGAGCAAAAGGAGTTGGGAAGGAAAAAATGGGAGAAGTGAAAGAAGAGATGGGGGATGGGCAAACAGAAGAAAGGGAAGAAGGAAGAAAAAAGGAGATTCTGGATCTGAATGGCAGAAAGTTCTGCAGAATAAGTCTGAATACACATGTCAGGAACAAGGTCCAAGTGAAGACATCTGTTCTCCGTGGGCACTAGCTTCCATTCTCACCAAGGTTTCCCGGTCACCAAGATCTAACATTTGAAATTCAGATATACTCCTTCTAAGAACAAATGCCTCCCAGATGTCAATTCTTAAAAGTCGGTTCCTTTAGAATGCTTCTGCCCACTCTGAAGGATAAACATGGTGAGATTTAAGGTGACTTTGTTACGTCTGGGGAACAGTCAGGGTTCCTGATGCTCCTGAGGCACAAGACGAGCCCTGAGCTTATAGGACCAAAAAAAAAAAAAAAATGATCAAGAACGGTGTTAAGTGTTCACTAGCCTGCAAATCACAGTATTTGCATATGATATTCAGCTTTGGTTTAGGAGTTTAAAAATAAAGGTTGAAGAGCTCTTGTCATAATGATTTTTGAGATGATTTTTTTTCAACAAAAACAAAGCTTTGCCAGAAAATGACAGGGGTGAAGAGAAAGGAGAGTCAATAGAAAACACTAAATAAACCATAAGCAAAACAAAACAACTAGATCAGTAGTAACGGGGAATATAAAAAGGCCCAGAAAATACTCTATACATTAATAAGGTACCCAACCGACTATTTTTTTTTTCAAATAAATCCAGTTACATAATGATTACAAAAAGAACTACCTCAAATGTAACAAATAATGACATTTGTACTGACAACTGTATAGCTAAAGTAAGCAAGTGGGTGTCAAATGGGAAAACTAAGTTTCTCAGCACTAGAAAGAGAAATTGTAGGTAAGTAAAAATAGAGGCCCATAATGCACCCTCGGTTCAGGGTAGAATGGACCTATCAGAATATAGAAATGTGTTGTGTGTGTGTGTGTGTGTGTGTGTGTATGAGAGAGAGAGAGACAGAGAGACAGAGACAGAGAGAGACAGAGACAGATCAACAATAGCTTAGAAGAGACAAAAAGATATCAAATAAGAGAGTTCTAACAATTTTAAACTAATCAGAACAAAAATTTCAGAAGACATAAATGATTCAAAACCTGGAAAATTTTTCAAAGTGTAATACAAAAGACAAAGATAAACCAGGACATGGGAGAATTTTCTTAATTCATTATCAATACTAGCTAAAGTGGAACTGGAGAGATGGCTCAGCAGTTGAGAGCACTGGCTCCTGGGTTCAGTTTCCGTCACCCTCATGGTGGCTCCAACATATCTGTAACTTCAGTTCTAGGGAATCCAAAGCCCTCTTGTGGCCTCCGAGGACTGCAGGCATGCACATGATGTACATACATAATACAAACAAGCAGAACACTCATACACATAAAATAGGAATAACTAAATCTCTTTGTGAAACTATACAATTCGAGTGATTTGGACACGTTTTGTTTTGAGTTTGAATCAGAGATTAACAAATAGATGAGAAGAATAAAGCTGAAATGGGAAATTAATTTTGATCCTTACATTGGAACTCAATGGCTAAAGGAGAGGCATTTAGTCAACAGTGCTAGGCCCTTTGATTAGCTATACAAAATATAAAAATAAAAAGAACTTAGATTTTTTTTATGTCATATCCTGTATTGAAAAAAAACTCCATGTAAATTAAAGAAAGGTATTATAGTAAAAAAAAATAAAATAAAATAAAAAAACAAAAAAAAAAAAAACAGTGTACAAGAGACAGACCAGGATATTATTATAACTCCAGGGTCATTTGTACATCTAATAACCCAGAGAATTGATAGGGTATGGTGGCATGAATTTCAAAAAGGCACTGTTTGTCCAAACAAAAGCTTGACAAATCTTGTTTCCTTAAAAGTATAAGTTAATATGTTGATAAAATCATGATACGATCATAATAAAACAAACATCTGAGTTCCCAAGTTATTAGATTTATGAAACTGGAGGCTGGTATGTTTTCCCATCCTGTAAATAATAGGTAGAGTTCCATACCATTATAACTGCATGGTTTATTAAGTTCTGCTAGATTATTAATTGTGTAGTGGTTAAGTAAAGCTGGCACAGTTTCTGCCTTCACAGAACAAAGTCTTAATCTTTGGAGTAATGACCTCCCTTTTAATGGGCAGGATGTGGGTATCAACCACACACCAGGACTTACACCCTACAGGTTCTGTGCTTCCTTCCTCTGAGGCAGCTATTTTTAAAAAGTGACCACACATCCCTCTTACCCACAGCAGTCAAAGCATAATCATTAATAATTTCTTAGGGTTTTTTTTTTTCTACTGCTGTGATAAAATACTTTGACAAAAAAAAAAAAAAAGCAACTTTGGCAAGGATTTATTTCAGTTCAGAATTCCAGGTACCAGCCACCATTATGGAAAGTCATAGTGTTATAATGGCAGGAGACCAAGACTGCCAATCACACTGTATTCATGGCTTCCCAAGGGATGATGTCACTCACAGTGAGCAGATCTTTCCACCTCCACTAACACTATTAAGATAATCCTTCACAGACACAGGCCCACGGGACACTTGATTTAGATAGTCTTTCATTGAGATTCCCTTCCCAGAGGATACTACATTGACCATTAAAGCTAAGAATCACAAGTAGTGTCACCTTTTGACTCTGAGAAGAATCCCAGCCATTTTAGCCACCATTGGTCCCTTCAGTCATATATCTCTCTGCTTTACTGACCTCAAAATCATCAACAAGACTTGACCAAAAAGTCATAGTTCCATGATGAACTGACTTGTTAAAATAGTACCTGTCATCTGTGCGTGGGGAGGTGGGGCATGGGGTGTGTGTGTGTGAAAATGTGTATGTGGTTTCATGTACACATGTATGCACATGGAAGTGGTGACCAGAGATCAACATTAAGTATCCCCCTCTATAACTCTACATCTTTTTTTTTTGAAACAGGATCTCTCACTAAACCTGAGTTCACTAGTCTGGCTGGCTAATGAGCCCCAGGGGTTTGTCTATATATACCTCACTCTACATAGGCACCCAGTGCTAGGGATACGGACATATAACATGCACCGCCAAACCCTGCTTGCTGCATGAGTGCTGGCAATCCAAACTCAGGTCCATGTGTTTGTGCAGCCCCAAGCAGTCCACCAACTGAGGTATCTCTTGATATATAAGGGCAAGTTTTTGTTTATAAATTATACTAAACTAAAACCAATTATAATGTGGTTTTCATCCTTAATGAAAATTAGTATCTTTTTTTTTTTTTTGGAAACACTCTCAGGAAGCCCAAACTGGCCTTGAACTCCATATGACTGTTTTAGTTTGGGTTTTACTGCTATGAACAGACACCATGACAAAGGCAAGTCTTATAAAGGGCAACATTTAATTGGGACTGGCTTACAGGTTCAGAAGTTCAGTCCATTATCATCAAGGAGGTAGCATGGCAGCATCCAGGCAGGCGAAGTACAGAAGGAGCTGAGAGTTCTACATCTTCATCTGAAGGCTGCTAGCAGAATACTGACTTCCAGGCAGCTAGGGTAAGGGTCTTAAAGTCCACACCAACAGTGACACACCTACTCCAACAAGGCCATACCTACTCCATCAGGGCCACACCTATAATAGTGCCACTCCCTGGGCCAAGCATGTTCAAACCATGACAATGACCATAAACTTTTCTGATTGTCCTGTCTCACTCACATCATGCATGATTATAGGCATGCTTTGATTTATGTAGAACAACTGATTGAACTCAGAGCCTCTCATGCTAGGCAAGTGTTTGCGATGCATTGTTTTGCCCAAGCAAAATTATCTACTTTGCCTTGTTATCCAAGTGCATCCTCCGTTCCCATTCAAAAAGAAGATCCATACTCTCCAGCAAAATAAAACCAAGAATCTCAGTCATAGCCAGGCAGTGATGTCACATGTCTTTAATCTCAGCACTTAGGAGGCAAAGGCAGGCAGATCTCTATGAGTTTAAGGTCAGCCTGATTTACATACCTATGCAGAGAGCCCCTATTTTAAAAACCCACACACACACAAAGTTAAGAACCTCACTTATTTCTCCACAGACTCTGATGTTTAAATTCTCTGTTTGACATCTGTTCTTTTTATTTTCTTTTCGGCATTTCTACAGTGCATTCTCTGCCAGATGTGTATGACCCAAACAGTATTTTCTCTCAGCTTTGTGAAATCTTATAGTTTTCTTTTTTAATGACTGATCTCATTGTTTAATTGAGTTGGATAGTGTGGTTCTTTTTTGAAACAATGTAGCAATGAGACTGAATAATCCATTCTGGTCTGAAAACTATAAAGTCCTACCTAGATGGTACCCAGTGATATGTACATAAATTCTGCTACTTCTATGCATTTGCAGTTACTAATGAAATTATACAAGTCTGGGAATTTCTGGCATTTGATTACTGATATTAACCATTACCTAGATCTTGCATTTGATCCTTCAGACACATTTCAATATCACGCCATCAAATTTTCCAGAAAGCAACTCATTCACTCTTCCTTTGGATAGTAATTTATTACAGCATTTGAACCATTTGCTTGCAAACTCCTACTCAAAGACAAAAGTCCTTGGGGGAACTATGAAGCAAGCTGCAGTGGTGATGCTTGACAGCAAGACTGAGAGCATCCACGCAGCCTCAGCCTTCCTTTCTGAAGAATAAATCACTTGGGTCCCATTCCGTTATTATAGTCCTGTTGTAACCTTTGCACCAGAGCAATTAAGGCCCCACATGGAGAAACTTTAAACGTAAAGTCCAAACAATTAGGAGTGTGTTGCATAGTGTCTTCGAGGTTCCGGCATCAGAATAAACAAACAACAATTTTAAATTTAAATGTTTATCATACTCTTTATACAATAGCTTGATCATATTCTTTCCCTTCTTCCAGCTCTTCCAAGATCCTCCTCACCTCCCTGTACATCCAATTTCATGTCCTCTCTCTCTCTCTCTCTCTCTCTCTCTCTCTCTCTTTCTCCCCCCTCTCTCTCTCACACACAGAAAAAGGCAGGAAAAATCAAAACAAAGTAAAAAAAGAAAGAAAGAAAATTAATGAGAAAAAATACTAAAAATATACTAAAAAACAAAAAGTACACATACGCGCACAGAATCCATTTTGTGTAGGCTAAGTACATTTATATGTATGTCTTAGTTAGTATATGTACGTGAAGGTGCCAAGGGAGGCCAGAAGAGGGCATCAGATTCTCCTGCAGCTGGAGTTAAAGGTGGTTATGAACTTAGTGCTATGGGTACTGAAAGACAAATTTAGGTTCCGTGGAAGCAGCAAGTGCTCTTTGTGTCTGAAGCAACTTTCCAACCCTAAATAAATATATTTTTAAAGTAAACTTAGAAGCAAAGCAGCTTTGAGCATGTTGAATGAGATTTCAATGTCTCTGCTGTCTCATCTTCAAAAATGGCAGTGGAAACAGTACCTCCACTGTACCATTGTGAATTAGACTTCCAGAATAGTTTAACAGGCACAGGAAGTACTTTGCAAATGGTGATTATTGTTTGGGGTGTGTTGCTGCCACCATAGGCCTGTTGAACTTCTTAATGCCCAACTTAGTTGGAGAAGCAAGAAAAGGAAAGTTCACAATAACAAAAAAAGCAAGAGTAGCTGATCCCCTGGGGAAGTAAGTCTCAAGTTTGGGATAGACATGACTACAGAATGGTATGGTAACAGCAGCAGCTGGGCCAGCAAGGTCTACTATCTCACAGCACTGTGCAGCACCAGGAGTACGCCCATGTTTCTCGGTCCCCATCATTTGCAGCATCACTAGGCCAGCATCAGTCACCCCTGAACACCTTCTTCACTCACTTTACAACTTACTCAGTCTCTGGAACAGGCGAGGTTGAAGGTGTGATCTGTGCTAAGAGTAAACATGTACTCTTTGTCCTTCCCATCTTTGGAGAGCCATTAATGTCTGGAATTTTGTGTAGTAGTGGATACTGCGTTTAGTAGTCTTGGTCCCCATAAGAACTGAAGTCCTTCCTGGCAAGACAAAACTCCCCTATGGAGACGCATGTTTCTAGAAAGGAACTCTGCTAACTGCCTCAGAGAATCTCCTCTGGTTTCCTTGTCACTCTCTTGTAAGGGGAAATAGACTGCTTTTATCTACACAGTGCCTTATGTAAGCCAACCATGGTGCTAGACATTCAAGAGAGGTTTCCTGCTTGATAAAAGAAATACAAGGTGATGTCTGACTCCCTTACATTACAAATGTAAAACTAAAGGCTCAGTAAGCATAAAGTGATGTTTCCATATCTATGCAAGCCATGGGGGAGCTAGAATCCAAATTCCAGGCTTGCTGGTCTCTGCTCTTTTCGAATGTCGTGGGTCCCACCTTATCCACTCCCATGGCCAATGGAACAGACAGGATGGTATGCGACTATCCAACTCCACCAGCTGGTAGGTGACAGAATGAGCCTGTGGCCCATAGCCCATTCTCTTAATGCCAAGGACAAGCTTACAGATGCTCGCATGCTTCAACTTAGCTCTGTGTTCCAAAGTCTGTCTTCCAACGATAAGAAATGCCTAAATTATAGAATTATTTTACATTGATCTTCCTCCAGCTCCAGTTCTTAAAGATGTGAATTAATTCAATTTGGATGATTTAGGAAAAACAATATAGTATCATAGGAAGAACCACAGAATTTGGATCCGCATCCTGGCCTCCACCACTTACAAACTGGATGAGATGAGACAAGTCGCACAAGCTCCTGAGCATCAGTTTTCTCATATGTGAACCAGGAACCATGGTGTGTAATCCAGAGGACATTGCCAAGGACCAAAGGATAAAATGCAAGCGAGTTGCCCAATACAGTGCTTGATAGACTCTTCGTAACTGTCAACACTCGTTTGTAACCAATTATCATCATCTCGGCATCCTTAATCTCATACACAGAAAATAAAGTTCTTAAAGGAACAAAATTGAAAATACAGAAACCAATCCAGTCCTGTAAGGAATTTTCACATATGGCGAAGAGGCATGAACGAGCATAGTGAAAAGAAGGGTAAATTATATACTTACATATCATGCGAAGATTAAATGAGGTTACAGCCTCATATACAAATATCAGCCTTCTGAACTCAAATGTCAAAATCAAAATTGCAAAAATTTGGAAGATAATTTAGGGGCAAACATATTTGGCTTTAGCATAAATAAGAATCTCTCAAGCAAGATATAATCTTACCCATAAAACGGGATTGATGAATTTTACAGTAATAAAATGTAAAACTTCTCTCCGCAAGGTTTTTAAAGGATAAATAAATTAGACAAAGACCCTTGCAGCAGATGAAGTTGGTGGGATGAGGATATATAAGAATAAAATTTAAAACTCAAAGTGACAAAAAGATAAATCAATAGAAAAATAAGCAGTATGAAAGGGTAAGTCATAAACGAGGGGAACACGTGATCAATAAGGATGGAGAGCTATGTGCAAGTTCATACGTAAGCATGAGAATACAAATAGGGACCTTGGTCATTTTCTGCCCTTGTGCTGACAAAAACTAAGTTATACAATAAAGGAAGGGATGGAAAAAATGAGGATCATGGCTTTCTCATCATGCTAACATAGTAATTTGGAAACATCTCATCAAGTTTAACTTATGCATACTTTATGGTGGTGCAATTACGTCCCTATACAAAAGCAAAATTATTGCTCATGTACCCAGGAGATCTCTGCAAGAATATTCATAGAATCACATGTACAGTAAGTGAAGTTGCAGAAACAAGCTGCGCCAGTCAAGTGTCTGTCAAGAGACAAAGTAACAACTCAGTAATTAGAACAGAAAACATTAAACCTCAATAAGATACTAACTGCAACAAGGGTGGGGCTAACGGCCACTGCCCCTAGAGCTGACTTAGCAAAGAAGAAGGGAAACACAGATTATGCCTCCATGGAACTGTCTGAGCTAGGACTTGCTGGATGCTAGAGATGGAACTTTAATCCTTTAATGGCCGACTACTTCTTGAGATGCCAACATGATCTGATGAGGCACGGTGTTTAGCATATTGCAAAGCCACATAAAGGGATCCATGGGAAACTTCCCATAGAGTGACCGCACATCTTGCTGGTCCCTGATTCTGTGACCTGCCATGGATTATTATAGGATCCTGGCCTTGGAGAATATGTGTAGGAAGCAAAGAACAAGGCACGAAAGTCTTTGTTCCTCACTAGCATTGATGAAGGTACAAAGTTTACAGACCCATTACTGTAGAAATGGCAATGGAGGATGACATGAGGCAGTGGATGTGTAGGTGACATTCAAAAGTGTCAATCCAGGAGAAAATGAAGATATTCCTATCATATATTGTGACCATGAAGACGAATGGATAGCTACAATGTCCATAGCTACAAAGTTGTTAATATTGGGAAATAAGAGAGGCAAGCTGGTTAGGAGTGTTTGCTGCTCATCCGGAAGACCTGAGTTCAGTTCCCAGCATCCACATAGTCAGTTCATAATCATAACTTCAGCTACAAGGAATCCGATGCCCTCTACCACCCTCCAACATTACCTGTACACCTGTAGAGTACACTAACATAGGCACATCCATACAAAGAATCAAAGTAATAGTGATTTATTTAAAGATAGGGAAGCAGATAGAATCATGAGAACTGTTTAGTAGTAGAAAGTTCATAGAATTTTCTTGACTCCTGAGTTGAGGGGTGATTCACACATGTTTATGCCATTATTACACTGTGTCTAGCAATACATGACACAATAAAACGAAAGAGGGTCATATGTGACACAGAGGCTGCTCCTGAACAGTTGGAACTGCACTCTGAGCATTCCCCTGGAATCCATGAGATACCAGCCATGTCCTTTCAAAAGTGAGAATGAGGGAGGGTAAGATTACTGGGCAGGGGAATGAGCTGTGCCAACATGGCTCCCTGACTTCAATCTCTGGAACCTATGTAAGAGTGGGAGGAGAAGATCCAATCCACAAAGTTGTGCTTTAACTTACATGCATGTGCATATGTGCATGCAAGCACACACACACAAAATAAGTAAATATTTCAAATGAAAATTAAATAATTCAAATAATGCATGAGAAGTGTTCACAATATTTCCTTTACTCTTTTAATATGCTCATCTCATAAAACCAAGTAAATAATTGAAAATAAACTCATGTCCCCATGTCTCTGGTATTCCCCAAGGCAATGCTTCTCAATCCGACTGATTGCCAAGGACCAGTCAACCAGCTTGCTTATTCGCTTTTCCCCATGCCATGTCATCTGGAATCTATTCAAGCAAACATTGATCGTGGGATTTGGAAGGACAGCATCAAGTTGCTATAAAGCTTCTTGATATTTTCTCTCCAGTCATACACACAGCTAAATGAGACCAGTAGGGTGCTGCTCCCATTCTCATACCAGTCTTGGTCCTATATTAAAAGCATATGCTTCCAAGTCAGCTTAGTTAGATCTGAACTCTACTTCTGCTGTCCACTGCCTGCTTGAATGAACAGGTTATTCTAATTCTCCAAGCCTTAGTTTCTTCATGTACTCAATGCAAAGAAAAATTATCCGAGAGGAAAGTCACAGGTCTAGAAGACAAGCTGGATTCCGTAAGCCAAGCACACGTGCTCAGGGCCTTATAAGTACAGGGTCAGCAGCTGAGAATGAAACCTGTGTTCACTTTCCAACGTGGAACAGGGGATTGCAAAAGAGCCTGACCCAGAACAAGATCTTCAGAAACAATATTTATAATTATGACTTGGCTCCGACTTAATGCTATCCGTGATTGCTTTTGTTGAATTGCTGTTATTATCATCTGACAGGATTCCTCAGCTCTCCGTTTCTCTGTTCTAAGGTGGTAATATAGTAAAAAATTCCTTTAGAAGAAAATGAAATTTTCTTTCCAAGATTCATTTCACTCTGTGTGTGTGTGTGTGTGTGTGTGTGTGTGTGTGTGTGTGTGTGTGTGTGTGTCTGTCTGACCACATGAGTGCAGGTGCCCACAGAGGCCAGAAGACTGTACCACATCCCCTGGAGCTGGCTTTCAGACATTTCTGAACTGCCCAAGATGGATGCTGGGAACTGAACTCTAACTCTGGAAGAAAACAGCAAGTATTCATAGCCACTCAGTCACCCCTCCTGCCTCCAAACTACAAACTACATGTGGAGGGGATCTAACTTCAGTATTTCTCCATCATTTATCAATGCTTGATAGGGTGTTTTTCTATGCTAGAGCTATGTTCTTGGCTGAGGATAGAGGATAAACATGATACAGTCTGCATTCTCATTGAACTCATGGAGTCTGAGGCCCAGACAGAGATGAATTGGGTAGTGCAGGGATACCATGGCAACTGTTATAAATAGGTTCAGACGTCAGGTCTCAGGCAGCACCTGTAAGGTAGAACAGAGAAAATTTTCAGCACATTATGATCCTGGTAGACTTGAGTCTACAAGAATGATACTTTCAAACCACCCAAAATGTGATAGGTCTGTGTCCCCTATGTTTCTCTATGCTAAAAGTGAGTGGCACACAGAGAGAAATTAACACAGCTTGGAGGCAAAACAGATCACAGAGGCTGACAGGTGCCCATGATAATCAGCACAGTGGTTCTCAACCTGTGGATTGCATCCTCTTTGGAGGTCCAAAAACCCTTTAAAAAGGGACACATAACACCGTTGCAAAACACAGATATTTACACGATTCCTAACAGTGACAAAATTAGTTATGAAGTAGCAACAAAAATAATTGTATGGGTGAGGATTACTTCACCCACAGAACTGTATTCAAGGGTCACAGCATTGAGATGGTTGAGAACCACTGAGTTAAAGGAAGTACCACCCTGTAGGGGGTATTTTCAGTTGTCATAACTGCGGTTGTGCTAATGATATCACTCTGTTGCAGAGGCCTCTGGCTGGCAAACTTCCTGCAATACACGCACAAGTGCAGCAACAGGAGAAACTGCATGAACCAGATAACAACAGTGTTTCTTTTAGAGACAAAGAAGGTCCATTATTTAAAGATACATGGGAGTAAAGAGGAGAGTCAAAATACCAAAGCCATTTTGTGCAGTTATGTGTCCTCTATTGAGGCGCAGAGTTTTCCTGATCTAGCCCAAATCTTCCAACCTCCCTTCCTTGGGTACACATCAGTATGAGTCCTTTTTCTTGTATGATCACAGGACTTCCTTTTCTACCATTGAGCTCCACATTCCAAATCAACATGACCTGCAATTCTGTGAAAACTTACAAAAATGTCTTGTGCTTTTCTCATCTTTCACAGCTGTTTTGGTTCCTACTGTTTGAAGAAAATATCTTCTGTCAACATCCCTCCATCATTATCCCACCCTTCTTCGAAGATCCATGCTGGCAATAATCTCCACGCCAAAATTAGAAGTGTTTAATTTTAGCTTAGTCTTTTTGAGGTGCCTGACTGCAACAGTTTCTTAAGCCAGGAGAGGGTGATTTTACAGTTGCTTTTAACTGTGTTACATGAATAATCAATTTTCATTTGGTTGCAATTCACAGCTCACTAGGAAGCTTCCCACAGGACTGGGGAATTTTGTTTGCACTAATGATGAACATAAGAAAAGTTTTGACTCAGAGAACATGAACCCTTTACTAGACAGTATTGAGCAGAATTTCCCATGGTTATCTACAAATCAATAGTAATCTTCTCCGTGACTGTGGGAAAAAATTACTATAAAAGTCAGAATTATAAAAACTTCCTCCTGATAGAAAAATCAACATGCTCAATCAGGAATAAAAGAGCAAAATGAAACCTTTTCCTTTAAACAGAAAAACGCTACCAGAGGCTAAGCTGTGCTTTTTTAACAGGCACTAATGTGTGTGAGTGTTTTACAAGTTTCTGAGACTTCTCTGGTTGGTAAGCAAACACTAGGATGATGAATAGACACAGTTATAGTCAGTGTCCAATCAGCAATGAGATCTGCCTGTGTGTACTGTGTATGTGATGCTAAAGACTCACTTGTACAATGGCCCCAGAAAGACTTCCTTTGAAGCCACCGAACTAAGAGAAGCCAAGGTCGTCACTACTGAGGTTTGAATGTGGACTGTCTCCCATAGGCTCATGTGTCTGAGCACTAGGTTGTCCAGCTAGTGTCATTGTTTGGGAAAGTTGTATAACTGTATGGAACTTTGTCGAAGGAAGCAAGTCACCAGGGATGGGCTTTAAGGTTTTTATAGTCTGGTCCTACTTCCTGTTTACTGACTGCTAATGCATTATGAGCAGCTGATTGCTCACCCTGCTACATAGCTTCTGTGCCAGGAGAGAATGTAGCCCACTGAACTGTGAGCCAGAATAAACCCTTACTTTTAGAAATTGCTTCTTGCTAGGTATTTTGTCATAGTAAAAAGAATACAGTCAGTCGCATGATGATGTTACTGCAATGAAGAATGGGCCAAAATGGCTTTATAGCATATCACAAATATTTTTGCAAAAAATATTATATCATAGGATTGTAAAAGACTTGACTTTTGATATAGCTTTCTCCTGAGAGTCTCTGCCAGAGCCCAACAATACAGATATGGATGCTCTCAGCTAATCATCAGACTGAGCATGGGGTCCCCAATGGAGAACTTAAGGGAAGGACTGAAGGAGCTGAAGGGGTTTGCAACCCCATAGGAAGAACAACAATATCAACCAACCAGAACCCCCAGAGCTCCCAGAAACAAAACCACCAACCAAAGAGTACACATGGAGGGACCCATGGCTCCAGCCACATATGTAGCAGAGGATGGCTTTGTTGGGCATCAATGGGAGGGGAGGTCCTTGGTCCTGTGAAGGCTCTATGCCCCAGTGTAGGGGTATGCTAGGGTGGTGAGGCAGGAGTGGCTGGGTGGGTGGGGAGCACCCTCATAGAAGCAGGGGGAGGGAGATGTGATAGGGGGCTTTCAGAGGGGAAACCAGGAAAGGGGATAACATTTGAAATGTAAATAAATAAAATATCCAATTAAAAACAACTTGACTTTTTTCTGGGTGTGAAAATTCATTTTTTTGAGTTGGAAATAAATACAGAAATTTTTCTATTCATATGAACTCCCTTATATAAGTGAAGAAACATAGAGGCCAGTGAAGACAATTCCTTTGAAGAAATTCACAGAATGAGATAGTGGGAGAACCAAAAGTGGAAGTCAGATTGCTCCCATAGGGTCATAGAATCAATGTCAGAAACAAACAAGCAAACAAACAAACAAACAAAAAACCACTACACATTCTCAAATATCCAGCCTCCCCAGCCCAGGGCCTAGTTATCTTCATTATTCTAATTCCCAATCTAAGACCAAATCACGATTCTATGGTTTTCCAAAGATTAACACAGATGATAATACTCTCTATACAAATTAAAGAAACAAGTCCAAAATATGTGAACAATTGAAGTAAAAGGAAACTGATAGAATCTAGAAAAGAAATAAAGAATTTGGGACTCAGTGGTGGCTCAGCAGTTAAGGGTACTTGTTGCTTTTGAAAGGATCTGGGTTTGGTTCCCAGCACCCATGTGGTAGTTAACAGCAGTCAGTAAAAGATCTGACAACCTCTTCTGACCTCCAGGAGCACTAGGCACACAAAGGTATGTATACAAAAAAAAATGCATGCAAAACACATACACACACAGAGAGACACTAAAATAAATCTTTAAAAGTTAAGGAATATACAATTCTTACATATATGGTGCTTACAAAAGATACTAAGACATAAGGTTAAAGGTAAAATGATGTAGAAAATACAAGAGATATGCAAAATAGAAGAAAGTGACTTTTGTATTGCATACCCTAACAAAGTAAATTATAAAATATAAAGCATTGCTAACTATGGCATGGATGCTGTTGAGATTAAACCACCCTTTTATAACTAGGGAACTAATGTCTCCTTTTTGGCAAAAAATAATTATTAATTTTAAAATCAGCTTTCAGAGTTTCATTGTGACACCTTCATTCATGTATCTTATTATGCTTTGTCTTCACCCATCCCTACTCTTCACTGCCCTGCTTTGAGTCCCCTCACTCTTTCTGGCTACTTGTCTATCTTTGCCCATTTACTTTCTTGTTGCATGTATTTCTAAGGGTAAAATACAGGATTTGGGGGAAGGGAGTCTAGCTAATTTTACTTAACACAGTGATTACCAGTTGAACCCACTTGGCTAGATTTACATGGCTGAATTTGAGTTTTGCTTTGATGTGGTTATTCTTCCCTTTTACAATAAAAATACATATGACTTAAAAGAAAACTGGAGTCCATGGTGAAGAGATTTGGATTTATAAAGAGAGTTTGGACTTTCAAAGGTATACTGTATTTTATATGATAATATTAACATGAGATCTTCCAGACAAGAAACTGAAAAGTTATGGTTCAAGGTGTTGTATTTGTCAAATGTCATCATTTTATTTTATGGTCTACAGTCATTTAAGAGGTAGCTTCATCTGGAGATTGCCCTGTGGGCATATTGCCCTGTCAGCATGCCTATAGGGGATTGTCTTAGTTTAGTTGCTGTAGGCAGACCTATCCCACTTTGGGTGCCACCATTCCTGGAAAAATGCCCCTGGACTATATAGGAAAGCATAGCTAAAGACTGTGTGTGAGCTAGTGGATGAGTCAGCAAAAAGCCTTCCTCCATGGTTCCTGCTTCAGGTTCCTGTTTGAGTTCTTGCTCTAACTTCTCTTGGTGATGGACTTTAACCTCTAAGATGACATAAACCCTTTACTCCCCTAAGTTACTTTTGGTTATGCTGTTTGTCATAGCAACAGAAAGGAAAACAAGATACCCTGGCTGATGTTCAAAGACCTTTTCCCATGCTATAGGCTGTTTTCTGGGCTGTGCAGAAGCTTTGAAGTTTCATGAAATCTCACTTCTCAATTCTTGAGATTATTTCCTGTGCCTTTGGGGAGGATCTCCATTTCAAGTAATTTAGAAGCTGTGAAAGTTAATCTCAATTGTCAAGTTGATGAGATCTAGAATTATCTGGGACACAGGCATCTGGGCTTACCTATGGAGTATTCTCTTGATCAGATTAATTGAGGTGTAGTAAAGACCTGACCATTGTGGGTGGCACCATCCCATAAGCTGAAATCCTGGATTGTACAAAAGGAAGAAAGAAAGCTGCATACAAGTATTCAACATTATGTTTCCTGGATGTGAATGTGATGCCACTAGCTACTTCAAGCTCTTGCTGCCTTGAATTCCATACCATGAAGGATTGTACCCTTGAACTCTGGGTCAAAATAAACCCTCCCTGGAGTTTATTTTGTCAAGTGACTGGAAAAGAAGCTAAAGTAGAAGTTATAGCAAACTTTTACATTTATTTACACTTAATAAAGTACATGTGAAGCTAAGTATGCAAAGAGAAGCTAACATACTCCCTACCATATTTGGAAATCTCAACCCATACCTATTGGACCCAATTTCTGCATTTTTAGATAAATCTGTATTTTTTTAAAGATAGCATTGTCTAGTTACCAAAGAAACAAACTTTGCACAATATGTTTTCACATTTCTTACTCTGCTAGTAAGTATTTTATGAAAATGTTTATAAAAAAATACTTTGAACAATAAAGGTAATTGCAACTTGGACCAAGTATTATAATGAGATGATCCTCAGGCTGGGAGATTCCCTAAATAAGCCTAACTACATTTTTACCTCAGATTCACATTGCATCTCTCTGTCTATCTCAAAACCACAAAAGGTGCTCTGTGTTTTCAGACTCAAATTTGGCCTTTCAGGAACCCATTCCCTTTTCTGCCATGGTAAAATGTGCAAAACAATGTATATGCATTACTATCTTAGACGTCTTGAAGGATATCATTCAGTGGTATTCATATTGCTGTGAGTTCATCTTCAGAAGTTTGTCCTCATCCCAACTGACATTTGGTACCCATTAAACAGCTATCCATTCTCTTCTCCATCCAGCTTCCAACATCACTATTCCACTTCCTTTCTCTAGGAATTAGACTATTCTATATAGGTTGTGTTATGAGGCAGTATGTGGCCTTTTGTGTTTATTTCAGTCAGTGTCATATTTCCAAGGTTGATTGGACTTGTGTCACCTATTAGAACATCTTTCTTCTTCCAGGTTGAATAGGAGTCCATGATATGAATACACTATATTGTGTTATGCTTACGTTCATTGCTTAAAATTTGGGTTACTTCTTCCTGTCTGCTATAATGAAAAATGAGGCTAGAAAACGCAGATGTACAAATACCTCATCAAGCGCCTGCTTTTATTTCTTTGGAGCCTGAATATAGATGTGAGACTGCTGAATTGTACAGTAACTCCACTTTTTTTTTTAAGAACTGTAGGATTATTTTTATGATACTGCACCATTCAAAATTTTCATTAGCAAGACATGGGGGTTTCAATTTGTCCTCACCTGTGCAAAAGGGTGTTACATCATTTTATTTGTGGGTATGCAGAAGGGCTCACCCCTCTTCTCATCTGCTGTGCTCTCTCCAGAATTACCCACCAGAATGAGGGCATCAATAGCCAAAATCCAATCAAACAAGTTGCGCTCTACAAATGAAAGTACGGGGAATGTAAGACAGGCTATAGTTAGTGCTTCTAAGCCTAGCAAGGCCCTAGCTTCTGCCTAGTATACTGTGACATTCAAGAGGACTTAGGTACATCATAAGAAGCACTTTGCTTGGCTGCTTGAAGCCCTTAAGAACTATGGATTTGAAAGAAGGAAACCTGGTACTCACATGGAAGGAGGGAGCTGGGTGGAGTTCGGCAAACCCCATCCCTTCAGATTTCAGTTTTCTCATCGGTGACACAGAAGTATCTGAGCCCCCCTCACCCCTACCCTCATCCCTACCCCACCCCCTATCCCGCTAACATTCTGTGGTTCTCTGAGGAGTCACTAAGAAAATGGAGATCCAGGCACCAAATGGCCACCAGGAAGGCAGACCAGAAGGTGTGTGCCTGATGACCCTGTGGTAATCGGCAACAACCTACTTCTCCTTTTATACTTTCCAAGAATTCTAATGGACCATCAAGTGTCCAATCAGGACCATTGGAACGTCCTTGAATGAGTTATCTTTAATCTTCCTTCCATTCTTAAGTCTTCGCTTGTTTCAGTTCAGCTGAAATTGCATCCTACCCTGTGGTTTGTAGAAAAAGTCCACAGTGGTTTTTGTCTCCTGTTTTCAATTTAGGATCCTCTCTCCTCTAATCACCAGATGCCAGTATGTTTTCTAATAATTCTTGCTTTGCCAGTTTCTGGATTAACAAACTTCCTCTGCCTCTGGGTCTGAAGCTCTCTGCCATGGCAGTGGTAGCTGAGACACTTCAGGTTTAATTAGGAGCCATCTCTCGAAACCACGAAAAAAGCCCAAATAACAATTAGCTTCATGTAAATATTGAGCTATGGCATTTCCTTGTGTTCTGGTGAGGGCCTCCGCTTGCCCTAGTGAACCATCTGGGTGTGAGAGCTTTCATTCCTTATGGATGGCTACATCGAATTCCCTAACCAGGACTCCTTAAATAGACTCCTTGTAGCACTTGAGATGAGAGGCAGAGACACTTGGGAGATGGATGTCCCCATACCACTTATGCAGGGCATTTTGAAGTTGTGACGGTTTTTCTAGTATCTCTCTGTCTCTGCTAGGTGTTTTGTGACGGTCTCTATCTCTGTCTAGTAAAACAGTTGGCTCTAGAGTAGATCCCATTTCAGGGGATCAGAGATCTACTGTTCCCAAGGGAAAAGAAGCTGTTTTGTTCAGTTTGTTTGTTTTCTTTGGAAATGTAACTCCCTCCCCTCCTAACTCAACTATTTTTCAGCTTTGAATTGGCCTTTGGGCTTAATTCAATTCATTTAGAAGCAATTGCCTGAGCTATCTAGATTCATCTGCTTGCATCCCCAGAGGCTGCTCTACTCAAAGCAATCTGCTTAGCACCTCAGTGTTAGGAGTTAACTCCTGACATCGCTGTCAGTCTCTGTTTTCCACTAATCCAGGGCTCCAGCCACACAAGGTGCAGGCCCAAAATGGCCATCTAGGGGGCTTCCAAACCACCCCTAAGTGCCCCAAGTCCTAAGTAGGACAAAAATACTTTCTAGCATGTAAGCATTCTATGCAAAGAGTCTTTATTTTTTAAAATAGGATCTTATGTCTAACGCTTACAGAAAATAGGTAGGGGCTAAATGAACAGAATTGTAATGTTTCCCATTGAGTACTTTGGAAGCTCATACTGAGAAGGGGATTGGAAAGCAAGGTCTTTATTGGAGAGCAGTGCTTGCGAAGGAAAAAGACAACGTGGGCAGAAGGAGATGATAAACTGTGATGGCGGCTCACTGTCCAGCATTGGCTCATTGGGGACAGTGCAGTCTCTCTGATCATCCACATTTGGTCTCCATGTTTCTCTTGTTTAGCACTGACACCTGATATAGCTTCCTGGAAAGGTGTAACTCTGGCACAAAGCAGGTCTCTGCAGCTGTAGCAGCCCTTCATGTAGCTACAGGTGTCCTTTGGTCTCATTCCCAATCAGCAAGAGCTTCCTTGGGCAATCCAGCTGGCATGTCACCATGTCTGTCTCTTCTAGAGATGATCTCTATGTTTGTCATTGGCCCTACTAATTATCCTTGATTCTACTAATGCCTCTCCTGTAACTCTTCCCTCTCCATCAGACCAGATGTTGAAGGACTGATCGAGGAGGATGGCCTGAATAACTGTATCCATCCCAAAGTGTGACCAATGGCATACCTACATCTTCTGAGTGTGGTAGCCTAGAGTCCCGCACAGTCCTCTGAACCTCCGACCAGTTTCAGGACAAGGAACATTTCCTCCCAACACAATGTTGGGTGTATCCCCTAGTTCTGCTCAAGTCTCTACAGCCAGCAGCCAATATGGCAGCAATCGTATAAAGAAGCAAATTTCTCTGCTTTAGCTCGATGTGACACTTGCAAAACACAGTTGGAAATGAGCACGTTTCGCTATCTCCAAGTAGGCATTGTGTGATGTGAAACGGGTGGCATTTGCTTTCCTTAGATTTTTCTGCCGAAGTGTTTATTTTTACAAAGAGAGTCCGTCAAACTGCAAATTAGCATGCACACAGCTCTTCCTGTCCCCTCCTCCCATCTGGCTTTACATGCAGAAATTACACTTCTTCTCAGCTTGCCCAAACTGTTAGCACACAATCCAGCTCCCATTTGCTTGGTGTCAATTTAATACTGCATTAATTAGACAATTAGAGAGGGGTCAAAGAAGATTCTAGCAAAAGTACCTTAAGTGGGAGTCAGGTTGATTAGAAATGGCTCTTTCTCATTTTAGCATAGTTTGTTTAGTTTTGCCTTAACACAGAAATTTTAGTCGATTAAAGTCTTAGAAGCTACAAGTGAATTGGCTCGGTGAGATTAAGGTATTTCCATGCAATTAGAACTGCAATGAAAACATCGACCTGCTGCAGAGTCGCTAGGTACCACCTTAAAGAAGAGTAACTCCTGGTATTGTTTGTAACATTCAAATGAATGAAGAAAATGGAAGCAGCAGGCCCTGCTTCCATGTGACAACAATGGATTTTCATCAGGATTCTAGATAGCCTGTGTGATGGCCAGCTGGCCACAGAGCTTAGGATGTCAGAGGAAAGTATGTTGTGGCTGCGAGATTTGAGGCCAGATCTTTTTCTCTTTGCCTTGACTCCCTCACTTGGGACAGGTGAGGATGCAGACTTCCCTGGATCGCCCGAAAGATCTGACAGAGTTGGATTACACTGACATGAAATATCCAGATGAAGTGTAAAGAGGGGAAGATGGGGGAGGGGGGGAGCTTTTAAAAACAGACTCAAGAAAAAAAAAAAGCCCTTGTATTTCTGTTGTTATTCACATACTTGGCAACCTGGGGGCTATCATATTTAATAATGATAATTAAACTATTCCATGTGTGCTGGTGCCCGAGTAATATCATGAAGCGTTCACTCTGGAACAGATCTTCGGGCTAATCTATTCTAATTGCTTCATTTTAGAAATACTCAGAGGATTTAGGGGACGGAGAAACACATGCACATGTGGAATGTGTGGGCAGCAGTGCATGCTCTGGCTCGGCGTCCAGTATTTCCTCTGACCTGAGTACTCCAACCACTCCTCAAACAGGAGCTTTACTCCGGGGCTTTCTTCCTGCAGACACCATGAGATACTGGAAGGTGATTGTACAGCAGACACAAAGGGTTCACTGGGCAGGCCTGGGGCTTGCTCACTGCCCAGGCCACTATTTCTTGCTTGAACTCTTCCCTTAGGCCGTCAGATCTCAGAGATGAATGTAGCCAAATTCAACTCAGTTCTCGAACTCTGTGTCCTCTACCGCAGAGCCAAGTGGAGGGGTTTGCTGGTGAAGGCTGCTCTTCCCATTCCACTGTACTTACGCTTGGAAAGTGCTTGGTCAAGCACATGGCTCCCTCACCATGGAGAAGCCCAGTTAGTTGGTCACATAAGAAAGAAACCGTGTCTAAAATGTAAACAACTACACGAGTTCAGATTGTGTCAGGTAGGAATGATCTATCATTATAATCAAATGATCGAATGCCTAGGATGGGCACCACAGCTCCCTTTGACCATTTTTTAATCCTCATGCGTAAAATAGCAGATATTACGGTCCTGCTAGACAGGACACTGTATGCCTATAAACCCAGAACTTGGGAGGTTCAAGGCCAGCTGGGCTACCTGAGACCCTGTCTTGAAAATTAATTAATTAATTAATTAATAAGCCAAGCAAAAACAGAACACAGTAGCTCCCCACCCCCATTTTACAGAAGATAATGATAGAAAAACACCTGATGTGAGGTTCTCCATTCTGGCCTCAAGCAGGAGAGCAATGAGTATGGTTTGAGTAAAGGAGTAAGTGAAGGCGGTTCCTCCAAATAATCGTCAATTTATTTGCATTTGTAAATCAAAAGAAGGACCAGAAATGAACTGAACGAAGTTGAGTTGCCTCAGATTCTGGCTTAGCAGAGTTCCAACTGCAGAAAATCAAAACAAGAAAGTGCATTTGTGTGACTGTTTACTAGATAATTGCTGTTACTCCACACAACGGCGCCTATAGAAACCTCAAGGAGCCTTGTGAGGTACACGGTTCTCTGCTCTCTGCATCAACCCCAAGAAAGTTAGAAATTATCTCCCACATCAGTCCAAAGGTCTCAGGAGCCCAGTGTTCTGGATGGGGGTGGGGGTGCCCCTGGGTCTGCATTCCATCCTGCAGAAACACTGGGAACTTGATGTTGGGGAGCCCCAGAAAGTCCTGCTATTCAAATGCCTCAAGGTCTCAGATGCCTAGAAGAGAGATTTCTGCTCTCCTCTCCCACACACCTGTCTCACCACGCCCTAGGGTTGCCGGGAAGGATGGAGGCACTTTCTCTTTCTAGCCCTTGTCGTGGGTGAAGGGGGACTATACTTCCCGCCATGCCCACAACTTACATACCGGAGTGACTGACCTGCTGACCACGATTTCTGTATCTGAGACTTCTGTCTTTTACCCTCTTTTGCTTTCTCTGTGGTGTCACACCAGGAGTGCAAGCATGCTTTCTCTCCCAGTGGGGAGTCACTCTATGAGGACTAGATGCAGTTCTGCTATTTTGCACCCTGGGGCTCGGCCCTCTGCCCCTGGGGTGACCTAATCCAGTCTATTGTTCACGACTCTAGGGATTATATGTAAAGTCTCTCAAATTGCAGCTGCTCACACCACCACCCCCTTTGACTGAAGAGAGGCAAAGAGATGTATGCAGAGCCTATTCCTTTTCTGGGGTCAGAAGTATTAGCTTATGGACCTGACTCTGTCACCAGCTCCCTGAAAACAAACAAACAAACAAACAACAACAACAACAAAAACCTGAGCAAGTCGCTTTCCCTTTCAGGGCTTCAGGGGTGCTGCCTGTGAAATGAAGAGGCGAGACTAAAGGGTTACACTGGGGGGTGCTGGGGGGAGGAGAGCCACATTCCTGGGGAGTGACACAATCCCAAACAGGGAGATCAAAGGGGCTCCACGGGAGAGGCCCCAACCAGGAGCTTGCAGGCCTGTGTCTGGGGTCGGTAATTAGCTCCTGCCGCCACCTTCCTCTCCTGTGGGTGAGCTGTGGGCTTCAAGACAAGCCCCCGCTCCCCCTCCAGCACCCGAGGGAAGGGAAAGGAGGAGGGTAGGCAGAGAACCCACCAGGAACCGTGACATGTGTGGTGAACTTTATGTTAGACAGATGCAAAGTTTAAACATTTTAACAGAAAGCAGTCCACTCTGCGCTTGCTCCGCACCAGTGTGAGAACGCACTGTGTGGATACCTCTTAAAGTATTTGATGAGAGACTAAAAGGCTGACAGGCTAACACTTCACTTCCTTCCAATTAGGGGCCTTTAACATCAAAGGCCCAGGCCCCACTCAGCCGGGCTTACTTGAATGAATTAGGGGAGAGAATGAGTCCAGGGATTGCTAGTTCTCTCCCTCGCGGAGGCTGGGGCTCTTGGGGCTTTAATAAGATGTTTGAGGTCAAAAGGGGTCAGGCCTTTGACTGGGAGCACCGGGAAACTGGCAGAGTGTTTCAATATGCGTGGTGTTTGTCATGCAATCAGGCCCGCCAAAAGCTCCCCTTGTGGGGCCTGTCTTTTGGGGACCCTTTTGGAAATGGAGTAATCAAGCCACCAGGGGTCCCACCTTGGTGAGTACGCAGGAAGCCAGGACTGCCTGTCAATCAAAGACCTGGAGCTCAGGTGATACAAGCAACCATAGGCTGTGTTTTGCTGATGCTTCCCGGGTTCCTTAGGGAGGTGTAGAGACTTCGAGGAGAGAAGGGAACCTTAACCAACTAGCTGGTTCATTCACCAGAGAAAGAATTCGACTTTGTGAGCCTCAGAATCAGAAGCCAAAACAAGCTTCTTTTGATTTCATCTAAATTCATGACTGCGGGAGACTGGAGAGATTACAGCAGCTGAAAAGGCCACCTCTCTGTGGTGCGCAGCCAATGAAGAGAAAGATGGCCTTGTGAGATAGCAGGTGCATTCTTGTGTGACACAGTCACCAAACTGGCCCATTCAATGCAACTGTACAAAAAACTGGGTTCTCAGAGAAGCCAGACAGATCTGGGTCTAAATCAGCCCAAACATATTCAATGCTCCTAGAGTTGGCACAGTGACAGAGTGGCAGGTGACTGTATAACTGTTTCTTCTTCAGCATGGGGTGGGGCTATTACATTGATGGAGGATGACCAGGCTTACCAAAGAGTTTGCCATATAGTAGGTCCTTAATGAAAAGCTCTATCTATTGCTTGTTATGGCCCATGTTTTACTTCCGTTTAAGAGTTCCCACCTGCCATTCTTCATAGAGGGACCTCTGGAACAAGTGAGAAAGCTGATTCTGCCATGAAGGTAGAGTGATCCGATTCCAAACTGTCCAGGAGATGTCTACTAAGATAGAGATGCTCATAGTATGGATAGAAATAATCGCAACACAGAGAAGTCAGAAATGGACAGTGGGCACGTGAGGTTTGTCATGATCACTAGAGGTGAGAAGGCCACAGAGCTGGAGGACTCTGGGTAAAGTGCTCTGAGTACCCTGCAGAGGCTTCACAGGAGCAACCCCTGTATGTATAGTTGGACATGACTGTGAACACACACACACACGCATATATGGAGAAAGAAAAATAATATCTTGATGTCCGCATTGTACACATGGATACTGATGCTATTTCTGTGGCCTACATAGAACCTGTGTTTTAAAATATCAAATCCAGATCTGGGAAGTGGCTCAAGTTCCTGCTAAAAGCACAAAACAGGATAACTGGTAATAAACTTAAGAGAGTAGTTTGTGGAGAGCCGGGTGATAAAAAAAAAGTTTCCTGAGAAAGTAATAATACACTTATTAGATAGTATTCCATGTTGCTCTCCATTGGTCCTTTAAAATCTGTCTGCTACTAAGCCACCAGCCATCTGCTTCTGAAGACAGGTAGTTCCCCCAACAGAAGTCTAGAATTTACCTTCACAAATATCTAAGTGTTCCTGTGTCATGTGACTGTCAAATGATGGACACCGATTTGGGTGTACATTAACATCTGTGTGACGCATCTGTTTGGCAAGAATCTTTTTCAGATGTTCTCTGGGTCAATTTTCATCCATCCTGAATGGTTAGTTATCCAGATAAGAACGCTGAGCTGGTGAAAGGCTAGTTACCTGCCCAGAGTCTCACCAGAGTGCAGCAACTCCACACTGTAGGTTCTCTCTAGCCGGGAGTTTTACTTTTGAAACTAGGAGTTAATTTTTTTTCTCCATTTCAGAATTACTAAGTATGGAGCCAAGGACCTCAGACATGCTAAGCAAGTATTCTACCTTCATGCTCTCTGCTGTGCTGTGTGATATGTGTAAGTGTGTGTGTGTGTGTGTGTGTGTGCACTTGCACTCATGTGTGTTGGGTACACATGTACATATGAGCATGTGGTGTGGATACTAGAAGTTAATACAGGATATTTTCTTTTATCTTTCTTTACTATATTTCTGAGGCAAGCTCTCAAACTTAAACATAGCTTATGGATTCAGCTAGGCTAGCCAGCTTGTCTAACAATCCCCGTCTGTGACTTGAACACACATATGAAGATTAGACCTGCTCATGTGGGGATTATACATGGGCTGCCACATCTGCTTCACATTTATGTGGATGCTGGGGGTTCCAAACTCTTGTCCTCATATTTACCCTGTAAGTTCTTTATTCTCAGAGCCATCTTCCCAACTCTGTATTGCTACTTTTGAGTCCAGATTGGGTATTTTATCTAGAATACCGTCACACATTGTGTGACCAATGACCACCAGCTAAGGTGTCATAGATGAGACAGAGTAACCATGCCTGTGCTTCTAGAACTTTTGGTGTGCAAGCTGAGAGTACCAGCCTTTTCAGCCACTCCCACTTCCTATTCAGGTTGTGAATGAACCGGTCCAGAGGACTTCTCCTGGAAGCCTGTTAAAGTTCACCATTAATTAACTGGGTCATTATTTTTAAAACCTCATCAATGTTTCCCTGTGGCAAAGTCTGCTTTAACTCATGACATTCACATAGAAATTCTAATGCATCCCCACATCCAGGCTCTCGGCCTTCACCCCCTGCCCCATAGGAATAGCCAGTGGTGACACTCCTCTCCTTACATTTTCTGTAGTAGCAATGAAGGGGAGCTTCAGAGTGAGTGGTGCTTGCACAATTTCCAGGACTCCTAAGCCCACGGGAAAGCAGAGATTCGGACCTCGCATAAGCTGATATTCCAACTTCAGGTGAACGAATGCCTTTAATCCTGAGATTCAGGAGGCCCAGGTAGGCAAAAGTCTTTGAGTTTAAACCAGCCTGGTCTACATAGTGAGTTCTGGGCCAGCTGAGCTACATAATGAGACCCTGTCTCAGACCAACAATAATGACAACAGCAACAACAGAGAACATGAGCAGAACAAAGGCAAATCAAGGCAGAAAGCACATGGAAGGATGTTTTACTGTCCTGCATATACAGATACTTGTTTTCAGCACTACATAACACATGAGTTCCGATAAGTAGAGTTTCCATCTCTTGGAACCCATTAGATTGAAATGATGGGTACCAACAGAAGGTTTACTCCAGGAGTTTTTATTCTCTTCAAAAAGTACTACAGTGACACAATTATGCTATCAAGCACCATAGTGTGGTCACTCTTCCCTTTTCTTTTTTCCTGTCTCCATGGCAACACCAATCAAGACCTGGTATTCTAATCAACTTATCAGACCCTGTTTGACACATGGTGCTCTATGCAACAAGGGCACAGCAGGAGCCAAAAATTCAGTAGAGGGACAGTGTCAAGTCAGAATAGGAAAACTGTTTATGTATCAATTATATACAATGAATATATTATTATAGTATATATGGTCATTATGTACCTCAGTGCTACTGGAGTCACTATTGTTTGGTAGTTGAGTGTATCAAGGACATCAAAGAGTCTTTGATACAGATGGTTTTCCTGGAAGCCTTGGACAAGCCTGTGGAAAGCCTCTAAGGGATGAGAACTAAGAACAAGAAGTACCAGAACACATCACAAGGAGTGAGGTGCTGTGTGGGGAAATGGAACCAGGCCTAGGACCTCAGCAAGGCACATTCTGGAAGAGAAACAACAGTAGCATAAGGACTTACATAGGCTTACCCAGGAGTAGCCTACAGAGGTGATTCTATGAGATCCTGCAATTCTATGTGGAATGTTATGGCCTCAGTTTCCAATCGAGATCACAGAATCAAAACTCTACTCCTGCCAGTAGTTTCTCTGGCATCCACAGATCCCTCGAAATGCTGGCTCCTGGACCGATGCTCTTCTCCCTCCCAGCCAGTATCCTTAGAGATCACCCAAAGCTTGATCTCTTTCCAAGGCTGCTTCTGCTGGTCCTCCTCCACTTTCCAAGCCATCATTTGTTCATCCACAACATGAGAGAAACGGCCTTTGCAAGAAGACTGACCTCTACAGAGGAAACATCCCTTGCACTGGGTGGCAGTACAAGAAAGGAGTAAAGGCAGGAAAAAAAAAAAAAAAAAAAGACTTACCCTGGAAATCAAGGAATCCTGGACCTGCACACCCCTCATGAAGTCCTGAGAGTGTACAAGGATCTGCAAGAATGTACAAGTCATCAGCTTACAAAGCCTCCCTGGTGCCTACTTCTGGGGATGGAGATGAAAAGGTGTTTTGACTCAGCATCCTTTCATAGCCCAAATTCTTGCCTCTATCAGTTTTCTCTCTGTTGCTGTCAGTACGTCTTCTCTTCCTCCACTCTCTGAAGACTGAGCCAAAGTCCACATCCCATTTTCCTGGCCTAGGTGGCAACTATACTGCATGACAAATTATAGAGCTGGTCCTTGGAGAGTCTCCATTCCCATTTTCTTTCCAAACTTTAAGCCCTGAAAAGCTGCAAACACTGGACTAATGGAAAGACATTGCCAAGGCCCTTCGTCCCCCTCTCCACAAGCATGGATGTGCTGGCTTCTATGGCAACCATCAAACAACAAACTCATAAAGCCAGTTCATCTCCTGGGGAATAGGGCAGCTCCGGGGGCCATATTGCAAATGCTTGACCCCCAGGTACCTCTAGGTCATGGGGATTTATTAGTTGGAATCTTCAGTGCAGCGGATGACATTTTAAAAGGCGTTTTATTACTTCATGACCTGTGTGCATTGCAGGTAATTCCGAGGCTTTGTGACTGAAGTGACTGTCCAAGCGGCAATGCATCCAATGAAGCACATCCCTGCCTGCCCAAAACAGGAAACCCAGGAGTAGTTATCTCTGTCAGCATACCATGTTTAAAGTCTCAAACCCCACATCCAACTGATAGCAAGTTTCCTCTAGGGCCATTGAAGTCAGAATATGGAAACTATGGCTGGGAGTCATAAGAGGGACTTCATCAAAGTCAAATAAGCTACCTACAACAGCACTGCAATCAACATTGCACACATCTGCAAAATACTTCCATTGTACCCTTGCATCCTAGTATCTGGAAGTAAGAACATTGTCAAGGACTGCACTGCAGGGTAGAACAGAAGGCCAGGCAATTTGAAACCTCTAAGAGATCCAGAAAAATGCCTCTAGATCCTCTCTCTGTGTGGCAGTCAACATGGGATGGCCTGCATTGCCTGAAGCCTCTCCAAGCAGCATGACGCAGTGCCCATAGAGGCTGACAAGTCTGCTGACAGAGCAGCAGTTCCTTCTGCCCACATCTTTGGTTTATCCTAATGGTCCTTTGAAAAATGTACTCAGGAGTGCCCTCTTCTAGACCACACAGTTAGACATCCACACGTTCCTGTAACCCTGGGATTTCTCTCCTGATAGCATTGTCCCCAGGTAGTATTGCTATCCATGCCACCTACCCATGAACTTTCCTACCCTACACCTACCTCCAAACATCTATGGGCAAAGATCGACAATCATTCATTCCTCTTTTCCCAAGGTCTTCCTTGTACTCTACTCAAAAACAAGTGCTCATTTTATGGTGATATTACTGAGCTCAGCTCCAAATCTACCACCCGAGGGAAATGATGTCTTTTGCTTTGGCATTCCTGTGGCAAGGAATGGAAATGTTGAAAAAGACACTTCCCACTCTGAGACACAACTTACTCATAGAATCCAGATCCTCCAAAGGCTCACTCAACTCTTTCTTGGTTTAAGAGTAAGATGGTAAACACACACACACACATGAGAGAGAGAGAGAGAGAGAGAGAGAGACAGAGAGACAGAGAGACAGAGAGACAGAGACAGACAGAGAGACAGAGACAGACAGAGAGACAGACAGACAGAGACAGACAGACAGACACAAAGAGAGACTGTCAAATATCACTGCCTCCCCGTGAGCAGTGATAAATGAGTCCCTTTTTGGCTCTTTATATTCAAGTTAGCCAAACACATAGGTGACCTCAAAGTGCTAAACATCTCATTCCCAGAGTGATAGCTCTTCCTTTTTTACCTGAGCCAACTCAGAGCTGAATCAATTTACCAGGCTTCTATTGAGTGTCTACTCTGAGCCAGTAGCTTACTGAGATATCAGAACTACAGAAGATTAATAAGAAATTGAGCCTATTCACAGAAGTCTATTAACCTTCCAGAAGTTAAGAAAGAAAAGATCATTAAGGTATAAGAAAATGCTACACAGAAAGAAACGACCCAACAATGAAGCACCAAAAGGAGGCAATGAACTTGGGTGACTGTGGGCTGTCTATCAGAAAGCAAATAGAATTTGTTTTGTGAAGAACTTTGGAAGGGTATTCTAGGCAGAGCAGATGGTAAAGCAAGGTACAGACACATAAAAGGGCTTGGTGAGCAGAGGCACCATGCTGTTTGCTGCTGCTGGGTCAGAGGTCAAGTTAGGAAGTAGCAGACACAGAAGTGGGCTGAGAGCCATCATAGATGCCAGCATCCCAGACCAAGAAGATTTATGTCATAGATAGCAGGGAGTCACTGACAGAATTTAAGGGCTTTGGGTTTCAGTACCCCAGAAAACCCGCTTAATGACCATGTTAAGGGTAGACAGAGTCTAGAGATGGCAGTAGAAGAAAGAAGGTCACTTAGGGGACAATTGTCACATCTTAGAAGGGGAACAATGAAGTCCTAACAGGGGCAGGTAGTGTTGGAGAGAAGAGTTGGAGAAGGCTCAGAAGCTATCCAGAGGGCAATCCAGCTTACACGAGCAGTCAAAGGTAGAGATTTCTATCTTCCTCCTATAAAAGTCAATACCACTTTAGGGCCAGGAGCTTGCCCTGGCTTGTGGGCCTGTAGGTAAGCACTTGTGTTTAAAAGAATCTGATGAGAAATATGTTAGGTAGAGCCCTGCCCTTGGATGGCCTGGAAGAATAGTGGGCATCAGAAAGGGAGGGGAATCAGTCAGTGTCTTGGGGGTAAGAGCTACAGGGTCATAAAGACCACATGTGCCGGCCTGTCAGTAACAGAGGCTGTAACTCCCTGGCTCTCCAAAGGTGCACTGTGGTTACAGGCCTGGCAGGGTTCATTTAATTGGTAGCCTTTGAAATGATTTTGCTCCCCAATCTTCATAAAAAGGAAGTGAGGACTGTGGTGGGTGGACGAGGTGTTGAGCTGTTCTGGCTACAAGGCAAGAGATCGGGCCTTTGATGAGCCGGGAAATAATCAAGAGCATATGTTCACTGGCCAGCTCACACAGGACTCTAGGAATGCTGGAGGAAGTCCTGAGGAGAGGCACAGGGAGGGAGACATTGGCAGGTGGCTGACTGGATCAGTTGCTAACATTAGGCATGACATTTTCTGTTTAAGGCAGTGGACTAAGAGAATGCTTGTCCTTGAATTTGGGTAAAATCAACATGGAAGCCTTGATCCTCTGTTGACTAATGGCTGGAAATCTTATTAGGTATTGTCTTTCTCTGAACATGTCATTATGAAAAGCTGTCCTCTGAGTGTAGCAGCCGTTGCCATCTTTATCAGAGGAACTGTGACGACTCATAAGATCCCCTCAACATCAGGACTGAGGATCTTCCTTCATAGAAAGAAGGGTTGGGCAGGGTCATAAGACCTGTGTCCGAGAATCCAGGCAGTCTCTCTTGTACCCAGTGACAGCTGAATATAATTCTGTCCCATCTGCATGTAGTCTCAGTGGGTACTGCAGTATATGGAGTCTGGGTTAACTGCAAGAGACATTCCACTTATATAGCTATAAGGAAGGTTTCATCTATGCTGGATGGGATGTTTTAGTGGCAAAGTTGTTTGGGAGTTACATTCTTGTAAGTCATCTCTTACCCATGCTCTGTAAGTAACTCATTGGTTTTTCCAAGGTGGGCTCTGGTGGAAAGGGTTACATTGGCCTGTGGTTGGTGCCCAATCTGGGGTGACTATACATTTATTCATATCTCCCCAGGAAGAGTTAGTGTAATACCTATTCATGTCAGTGCATAATGGGAATATATAATGAAACCCTGTCTCAAAGGGAGAGTAGGGAACTGATGCCTGCTTCACCTATTTCAACAATACAGCGAGTGGCCAAGTAGTACAGGGGTTTAGAAAAAACCACAGGCTTGGAGTGAAGTGATCAGATACCTACCCTCAAATCCTGGTTCACTTACAAGGATAGACCATGAAGGAGGCAGCTGACTTCCCCAAAGCTATGCTTCTTAAGAGTGGGCTGAGGATGGTCTTCACATTGTAGGATGGATGCTAAGGGTTACAGAAGATGACACATATGTATGTCAGCGCCAAGTAATCTCTCATCGGTCATTGCCACGTGAAGTGATGGCATTGTTTCCATCACATATGCTAGGAAAGAAATCCACGAATTTCATTCACCCCCCAGACCTCAAAGCAATAATCTAGACCTTCACCAACCAGTCAAAGTCCAGGCTTCCTCCCCTTGACCCCTCTGTCTTCATCCTATTGTAAATGGATCCTGCAGTAATGTTGGGAACACTCAGCCTGCTCCCTTGCATTCTGTCCAGATGCTTCCACGGCCTTTTCTTTTCTTTAGGAGACAGATATTGCTGCCCCAGTTATACAAGAGGGACCTGAGAATGAAACATTGTAAGCAATTTGCTGGAGGTCACCAAGGCTTCAGTATCTGCCTCACCACCTTCCCTCAAAAAGCACAGAGAGAGTAACATGTAACCGCCTCTTCCCAAAATGAAGGCAATTTCTGAGCCATATCCTGAACTACCATTCAGAATTTAGAAAGCCCCTCAGGAGAAGCAAGATGTGTGCCCCCCAACCCCTAGGAGATGTACACACAGCCCCTACCTTTGGGGCTGGCAGCATCCGATGCTGCTTTAATTAGATCGCCATGGTAACAAGCTGCAGGAGAACAATAGACAGTTGTGTACTTGGATCATCAGCCTCAGACAAGGCCCTGCTAACTGTAATTATGCTGGAGTGGAAGCCAGTCTTTGCTTCTGGGGGAGAATAAATCGCCATCCTTGCTCGCCTCGCTACCTTCTGATGGTATTGGAACATCAGGGTTTAGGACTCCAAGTGGGTTTATTGTTTGAATTCATATTGTGAAAGCTTCAAATCCATGTGCAAATGAAAATCTTTCCATCCTGGGTTCTGGACTGTATATTCTCAAAGGGCAGCCATGAGAAAAATGGAAAGAGAAGAGAGAGAGAGAGAGAGAGAGAGAGAGAGAGAGAGAGAGAGAGAGAGAGAGAGAGAGAGAAGGAATAACAGTCCCACAGGTAATGTTTGTTGAGCACTCGAGAGCCAGATGTTTTCTGCAATTCCTCACCTCCTGCTTCAAGCATCACGGTGGGCATCGTGAACCTTAGATTCAGGATTCAACTTCTGATTTTTTTCTGGACAGTTCTGCTATGTCACAAGAGGGGGGAGGGAGAGGGTGGCGCTTGTACTGTAAGTCACTAAAGAGCCAGAGGAAGATATGACCCCTTTACATTCAGAGTCCCTAGAGTTCCTGAGCTGAGCTGCTCTTCAAGGATAAAAGGAGTCAAGGCATTAGCTGTATTTCTAAGTCAGCCGGAATTCTGAGTCTTTCCTGGGATGAAATGTGATAGTTTTCTTTTAGTCGGGTTCGTTTTGCTAGTCTGATAAGAGACAGTTCACTGTGGCCATCAGAGCCACTGAGACCCATAAATAACAGAAAGATCATTTAAAAATAAATTACCAACCGAAAGCTGGGGAAATGCATCCTTGGATTGTTTCTCTCCAGGCTTGCCATAAATTTGTTGTCTTTTCGGCCCTGCAGTGACCAGGGTCATAGGCCATAAAGATCTTCCACAGAGAAATTTAAAAAAAAAAAAATCCCAGCAAGATGGGACATGCACAAGTCATCAGCAAGGCATTCGAGTCTCCATTGTCAGCCTGGTGGAGGATGCAGGCTTCAGCTGGGGAAGCAGGACATGCTAGGCCCACACTCAGAACATCCAGCTTTGGTTTCAGGAGCAAACATTCTGGTACCCTACCTAGTTTGCCAAAAGGATGATAAATTCTATTCTGCAGCACCAAGCCCAATTCACATAAGTGGAGGGTGAGCTTGTCTTAGATTTGATTTTTCTCTGGACAGTTCTGCTATGTGGCAAGAGAGGGGAGAGAGGGGAGACAGACTATCTGTATGGAGGCATCCGCCAGGGTGAGGGGCAGTGAGGCAGGTAGAGATAGTGGCTATTAGTCAGGATCTGCTTCCCAAAGACAATCTTACACTATGCGTGAGATAGTGGGTATTATGATGGCCTCCAGAACTGTTAGACAAGTGACAAGGCCAACAGGCCATCTTATCTGCTGCCTCACTGGGTTTGGAGGTCTTAGTGAACAAGTATCCTTTAGTCTTTTAGTACTAGCCACAGAAATGGAGTAGCTATCTCTGTGTATGTGTATGTGCAGAAGGCAATTCCAAAAAATGGCCAGCCACCTCCAGATGATCAACACATATACTTCTCAGCCAACAAGAATTCTGAAAACCCAACTCCCAGAACAACCCAGTATTTCAAGTCAGTGGCAATTACTGTAAGTGTATTGCAAGACTATTTGGATAAGGCACTAAAAGATTCATACACCTCTAGAGAATACGAGGGATGGCCCTTTTCCCTGTGGGACAAAGGAGTAGTGTGTAGACAGTGGAACAATCACTTTTGAGTAAACCCAGTCCCTGATATCTCTGTTGTACATCCAGGGATGATCACCCAGAAGTCTCAGATGCCAGGCTAAGAATCCCTTCTGGGGTCCAATTTCCTCATTTCAGGAATGGTTAAACAAAAAGAGAAAGAGTCTAACTCCTGTTGACACTGTGAGAGCTTCTTTTTTGATCTGGATAGATAACTATAGCCACCTCAGTTTCACATAGAGATTCTAAAACATGTTCTCCATGGATAAGACCAAGTCTTCTTCTAAACCTTTGATGTTCTCCGACATCACTATGGCGTCTACAGGCAAGGATATCACATGACAAACTTTTGAAGGACATGCATGGGATAGTGCCACTTAGAGGGGCACACTGGATAGACCTGCAGAGAGGTCCAAGACCTTTCAAAGTACATCCTGCCTCACATACTGTTCCTTTTAATTCTTCCTCATTCCATACTCTGTTTTGGTAATGACAAAGTGAGTTTACACTGCAGGAAGTGCCTTCATATGACAGGAAGTGACTTTACACCTTTCCACTACAAGAAGTGCTCGAATACTACAGGAAGTGACTTCACACTGCAGCAAGCACTCTCACACTGCTGGAATCTGGCACCTGTTTTTCCTCTTTCTTGCCACTCTTCTTCCTTCACCTGCATTTCTCCTCCTTATTGTCTAATTTTCAGTTGTATCACTTTCTTTAAAAAGCCTTCCTCGCCGGGCGGTGGTGGCGCACGCCTTTAATCCCAGCACTTGGAGGCAGAGGCAGGTGGATTTCTGAGTTCGAGGCCAGCCTGGTCTACAGAGTGAGTTCCAGGACAGCCAGGGCTACACAGAGAAACCCTGTCTTGAAAAAACCAAAAAAAAAAAAAAAAAAAGCCTTCCTCAAGTTTAACTTACTTAAATCAGTCAAGGTCCAGTGAGAACATAGAAGATTATTCCACTCTATGGTTACTTAGTACAGGTTAGATAGGCTTGGAAACGCTAAAACAACTTTCCAAGATTGGTATCAAGTTCATTCAGCAAACCATGGCAAGCTACACATTGGAAGGGCAAAAAGGAACAAGTGTGGTTACCAGGATCTAGAACTTCAACAAGGGGCATTCTGACTACCAAACACCTGTCACATATGTGTGCCCAGGGTCTCTGCAAGAACCCGAAATAGTACTTGGACATCTAAGTGTGTCAAGAGCATGATCACAGGAACATCGAAACTTGGGGGTCCTGCTGTCCCTACGTGACTGACACCAAGTGTGGTGTAATGTAGAGAGCACACTGTACACTTGATCACCATAAACCATTAGGGCTGGAGCTCTCTACTGTTGCCATAAGACTTACAGAAACAAGATGGAAGCCCCATGTCACCCACTGGTGCCAGGATGCAACCATCTATCAAAACATACTGGAAAATGTTATTTTCAGGCCCTATTTCCAGCATTTCAAGTATAGGATGAATAACTGGATCAGTTCCACATGATGTGTTGTCTTTCTGTCTGTCTGTTTATTTTGACTTTGATCATGTGGATTGGCAAAAGCTATCACATATCTACTGTATGACTAGGAACTTCAGTAATCAATATCCAAAATACATTTACAGGCCAACTGAACAGGAAGGAAGGAGTAAAATATTTCTGGGCCTTGATTTGCACAACTGCAAAGAAGAAATGAATTCCTCTCCAGTAAACATTGCAGATGATACTAAGTTAATTGGTGTGAGCAGTCTGTGTGGTGTTTGGACTCGGGTTCTGACAGAGCATGAGAACCTTCCATGGATAATGTCCACTTTCACCAGGAGTCAAGCTCTGATCTTGTTTTGAATGGTGTGTGAGGAGGCCAAGAAAAGCTTGTGAAGCCCACTTACCACCTATCTTCCCCTGAAGAGTTTCCAAAGCTCCTTCAGCTATTTCTGTCCTGTGGTACTTGAGTGACTAAACGGGTTATCACCCACGACATACAATTTCATATGAGTGCTGACATTTCTGCTGTTTCCTGATAGGACCACATCACCTATGGTGCTCTGTGAAAAGCAATCAACAAATGTTCTGACCTTAGGGTGTTGAGGGTGGAGACAGTGGACAAAAAAGAAAAACATCTGTGTCCTGGATTCCTCACTTGTATCCAGAAAATGAGAAAGAGTGGCTTGTTTAAAACTTACCTGTGAAATCTACCAGGTAGCATACATCAGAGATGATAGTGTTTTGCACACAACCAGCATACTTGATCAAAGATGTATTTATACATGCTGTGTAGATATGGAATTATTCAGGGTCCAGGCTGTTACCTTCAAATCTTCTTAGTGGGCAAGGCCCCTGGAACACCAAGTCAGAAACCCTTAAGGTCTGGTTCTTCCCTGCTAGCTTCCTCTATAAATCTGGATGAATTCCTCCTTCTATGTTTGGCTTGACTGGTGAGAACAGTCAAGTCAACTCAACTGGAGTTGTGCTTTTTCAATCACCTGGTCCTAACTGCCATTGTTCTGATTTCATTGGTGTAGGATGGAAAACAATATACCACAGCCAACGCTTCCCAAATGATCTTCTAGTGCCCTGGGGACAGGACCATATGACTTACATCCTTAATGTTCCCAAAACTAACTACCTGTAGGGCATGGTAAAACATGATCAACTCAGCAGACCTGGGGTAGGCCTAGAAACCAGCATTTCTGACATGTTCCCAAGTGTGTTTGGGTGACAGCTGGGGCCATGTTGTGAAAAACCCTGCTCTAACCCAGTAATTGTCAATGATAAGGGAATTTTGCTCATCAGGAAACATTTGTAGATGTCCAGTAATATCAGACTTCCTGACTAGGAAGGAGATGCTACTGGCATCTAGTGGATAGAGATCAAGGATACAGCTAAGCATTCTACAATATATAGAGCACAGCCCTCTCTTCTCAACAAAGAATCATCCAGTCCAATTATCAACAGTGTCCATGCAGTTCTAAATGTGTCCATAAGATTCTAATCTTCTAAACTGAAGACCAATTCAATGATGGATCTGGTGGGTACATTCAGCCTAGAAAAGGCCAAGGGTTTTGTATTTCTTTGAATGTCCAGGTAATATCAAGGAATCAACCAGTCTTCCCTTACTCTGGCCCCTGTGACCTAAAGACATTCTCTGAGCGGAGGATAGATCTCAGTGGTAGAGCTGTTTGAACAAAAATATTCTCCCTGAGCTGACAGCAATTATCATTCACTGCTCCATCTTCAAAGGCTATGGCAGGGTCACCTCTGATACCTGGAGTGGTCACAGCATCAGAAGAATATATAATAGTCCTAATGCTGAGTGGATGAACTGGCTTCACCATCCCAATGCCTCTTCAACAAGGATACCTGGACATCATGTTTACATAGCACATACTTTACTGATATAACTATAACCCCAGCTCCAAAAATAATGTTCTTCTGAAAGAAAGACTGAATAGCAGTGAGTAGATAGATGGGTGGAATGCCAGTGATTTGGAATCTCTGCTTCTTCTGTCATGGAATTAGCCAAGCCATTTTAGAGATACACTCACCTCTTCTGTTTGAGGACCACATGCTGAGAGTCCCACTGCCTCAGAAGGGCCATTGATGTCTCCTCCTTTGCTTGGCCTAGCTTTCCCATGTCCCTGGATTCTATCAAAAAAAAAAAAAAAAGTGACAAAATCAGACGACCTTGTTTGGTTAAATATCACATTAATCTTGGGGTCTGCCTTGGTGATATGCTATATTTGCTCACATAAAGTAGTAGAACTGTCTTACCTGCAGCCATCTTTAAGACTGGACTGCATTATTCATTCCTTCCTGTTTGGGGGAAATGCTGTGTGATGAAAAGGAAACAAGTTCTGTTTAGAAATTGTAGAATCCCGTCCCTGCACTCAACTATCAGCCTGAGGCAGCAGCTTACCTTGGCCTTAACTCCCTCATCTGAAAATAAAATCAAATCATCAACGTCTAAAGCTGTGCTCAGTGTGTGTCTGCTCCTTCCCTTTCTGCTCTCCCAAACTGCTTCTTTAACCAGAATACCTGATTTCTGCCCCCACCACCCTGACTCTTTTTTTACTATGCTTTGAGTCTGTCATCTGTCCAAGTAGAGACCTTGAGTAGGTGTGACCAAGAACAAGGTCACTTAGAGGAGTGTCTGGAAGATGCAGAGCACAGGCCTGACCTAGAAACATCTAGATACACAGCAGCTTGCCCCTCCTGGGGATAGTCAGAGCCCATCAAATGACCATGCTGGCCAGGGTCATGACCACTGCAGTAGAGAAAAGGGACTCTGCAATGTTGGACCAGATATGGAGGGGCGGACTGTTTCTTATAGCTTCCTATTGTTCATAATGCTTGCTTAATTTCAGTAAGTATGCAATGTAGGTGAGTGAAAAGAAACTGTATTTGTTCATCATTAACATTGTAATGATAAGTCAGAGACTGTGTGCCTCCATATGACAGATGACCTCAAAAATGAAGATTATAGGTAGGTAATTATTCTGACTTTTGTGTGAAGAAAACATTGTTCTTTGGTTTCTGCGTTCAGATACTCAACCTCTCAGCAGCCTTGTAAGCCAACAGAGTAAAGTTTCCACCAAGGCTGACTTGATTTAAAAAGATGAAAGATACCACTGATAGTGCATCTCCTTAATGTGCATCCCAAGTCATATTAGTGGCACATAAGGATGTTAACCCAAAGACATCAAGGGCTAGTTTACAGAGAAGCTGTGTTTGGGTTTCATAGATACAGCCATGACACTTCCTGCCTTGTTATGGTGACTGGTGAAAAAGTCAGCTTTTCTGTTTTTCAACTTTTTCAAATTCGATTGAACCCAATTTAAATCATTTGTTCACTTGTTAAATCATGTGTTTACTTGTTCATGCTTCTGTCTGTGTGGATCACATTAGCTTTTTCTACCCCATATTGATCCACCTGTGTGTTCAACACTCACTGAACACCTCTTATAGTCTATGTATTACACACAGAGATCAACAAATCAAAATCACGGACCTAAAACAGTTCCCAACATTTCTGTTCTTTCTCTAGCTTCCAAGCTGCCTCTCTTCCTTAGCTAATGGTCCCCCATGGCTTTTTGATTTCTGCTATGTCCTTGCTATGTCTTCTGACCCTGGCCCACATGTACTACCTGTCTTTTGTGACTGTCTCTGGTTTATCAGAACAATCTAAGAACATCTCTCCATCTCAGGGTCCTTAACTTCATCACAGTAGCAATGTCTCCTTTGCCATATAAGGTTCACCATAGCCATAGATTTGACTGTGGACATCTCTGGGTCCTTATTCTGATGACCACTTGTTATATTTAATATTTAATTAAATATTTAAAATGGCAGCACCCCATCTGGCTTGTTGTTACAGAGTTGCCATGTTCCCAACTAGGCTAGGCCTGAGGCCACAAGCAGTGGTGGTTGTTCTCGCTGCTGCTCAGCTAAGGCAGCCCGATCAGGCAGCCTGAGACATCGGCCCTGACACCCACGAAACACTAGCGTGGGAGATGGCTCTGCCATCTTCCACACTGTCTCCACAAGGCTTAGCTGAGCCCAGACCATCCTACCATCCACGTGGTACCCAGTAGAAATGAGACTCTAATGTTTAAAGATTATCCAATAGCTTTATATATTTGGTAATGCTCAAATAACAAGAAGCCCACACGATTAGAGATGTTACCCAATACCTAACCTAGATATTACAACTACCTTAGACTGCTAGAAACACATGTACATCTGCTGCCATTTTTCCCTCTCTCTCTCCGGTCCTCCTCCTTAGCTCCTCCTCTTCCTTCTCCTTCCTTTCTTCGCTCTTCCCAACTCCTCCCACATTACCAAATTTATTGTAAAATATCCAGGTACAACCACTCATCACCATCTTAGGACACCAGAGAAACAACTTGCTATCCTGAAAATTGGTAAATGAATAGATGAAATATTTAGCTCATGTTTTAGCTACAAATGATAGCTTGGTATTTGGTGAAGGAAAGCTGCATTTTAAAATCTGCAGAGCTAAACAATTTTAAAGCTCTTGGTAGACATTACAATAATTCAGTCATCTGAATGTATGTTGATAACTTTGAGCAGTATGGAAGGAGATAACTAGTTATTGTCAATGGAACTTGATGAAACCAGATCAAAAGAATAAAGACTTATTTTGCTTCGTGGTTTTAGAGATCTCCCTCAGTCCATGGTTCCTTGGCTCCATTGTTTGTAGGTTCCTGAACAGTGAGACAAGACATTTTGATAAAGCTAATTGGTTTCATTAGACAGGACAGGAGGTTTAAACAAACAAACAAACAAACTGGTCCCCAGGACAAGATATACCCTTCAAAGCATACCCTCAATGACCTGTTTCTTCCAAGGCCCCACCTCCTAATGGCCCATTCAACTACAGACTTAGCAACAAGCCAACTGACAAAGTAATGCCACTATCCCCCAATCAACTCTCAGTAGTGACACCACTGAGGGCCAAGTGGGACACACATGATCATTTGGGAAGAACACTTTACATCCAAAACACAAGTATACGCCACTATCTTGAAGGTACTCTTGTCAAAAACAAAACAAGACAAAAAAAAAACCAAAACAAAAACAACAGCAAAAAAACCAAAACCAAGCCTAGATAAAAGGTTTCAAGAAAATTTTTCCAGGTGTGTGATGGATGAGGAAGCAGAGAGAGGTGGCACAGGACAAACAGGTTATCTATCTCTATCTCTATCTCTATCTCTATCTCTATCTCTATCTCTATCTCTATCTCTATCTCTATCTCTATCTCTATCTCTATCTATCTACATCTACATCTACATCTACATCTACATCTACATCTACATCTACATCTACATCTTACATCTACATCTATCTATATCTATATCTATCTCCTTTTATCCCTTCCTCTCTCCTTTCTCTCTCCCCTCTCTTCCCTCTCTCCTCTGTCTCTTCCCCTCCTCTCTTCTCTCTCTTCTTTCTCTCTCTCTTCTCTCTTCTCTCATTCTCCTGTCTCTTTTCCCTCCCCTCTCTTCTCTCTCTGTCTCTCTCTCTTCTCTCCCCCTCTCCTCTCTCTCTTCCCCACACCACCCCTTAGTGGTTTGATTCTATTGCTGTGATAAAACACTCTGACCAAAATTAGCTTAGTAAATAAAGGGTTTACTTGGTTTACCCTTCCCAGGTCTCAATTCCTTATTGAGGAAACTTGGGCAGGAGCTCAAAACAGGAACCTTGAGGGAGGAGCCATAGGGGACCACGGCTTGCTGGCTGGATCACTAGCTCACTCACAGGCTCATGTTCATCTATCTCTCTTATACAGTTCAGGACCACCTGTCAAGGAATGGTACCAGCCACAGTGGGCTGAGGCTTCCTATATCAATTAATAATAAAGACAACGCCCCCCACAGATATGTTCACAGGCTAATCTGATCCCAGTGATCCCTCAGTGGAGACTCTCTTCTCAGATAACTCTAGGCTGTGTCAAGTTGAGAATGAAAGCTAACTAGAACAAGCAGCAAAACACAGGAGTAGATAATTATAGAAAAATCTAAATTCTCCAACAAGTAAGTTGAAATGCAAGCAAAACAAAAGCCCAAAGCTTTAAGAAGCACAAGATGCTGGGGCTGAAGAGATGGGTGGCTAAGGGACAAAGAGCATGGCTACTCTCCCAAGGACCCAAATTTGGTAGCTAGCACATCAGGCAGTTTACAACCGCCTGCCACTCCAGTTCTGGAACATCTGATACTTTCTATTTATTTGTTTGTTTATTTACTTACGTACTTCGTTTTTCAAAGCAGAATTTCTCTGTATAGCCCTGTTTGTACTGTAATTTGCTCTGTAGACCAGACTGGCCTTGAACTCAGAAGTCTGCCTTCGTCTGCCTCCCAAGTGCTGGCACCAAAGGCAGGCATGCACCACCACACCAAACTAACCTTGCATCAATTTTAAACTCACTGCAATCAGCCACTCCTGGCTTGATACCTTCTTCTGGCCTGCATGGGCACTAAATTCACATACACAACTCCCTTGCATGGGTATACATAGAACTAAAATTTAAAATAAACTCATTTAAAAAAAACAAGCATGCGTAGCCTAATGCAGTGTGAGAATTTAGTTTGATTCCTGTTGAACAAATCTATCATAAAATATTTATTGAATAATACAGATAATTTTGAAGATTCCAATGACAGATAAGGTAAGAGAGGGTGACTACTTTAAGGTGTGACAACAGCATCATGCTCACTTTCTTAGAGCTTACATCTTTTTAAAAGTCACATACTGAAGCACTCCCAGAATAAATAATATAAATGGTATAATGCCTAACATGAGCTTCTGAATAACACAGTTGAGGAGGGGTAGCTAGGTACAAAAAAACAAGGTTAGCCCCTAATTGAACATGATTGAACCTAGAGGTTGGCTGTATTGGAGTTCTTTATTCTCTTCTATTCTTGTATTAGCTTGAAATTTCTCATTATGGTAAGTTTTTCAAAGAAAAAAAAATTGAACATATGCACCCAGAAATAAAATTATTGGCTATGAGCATTTGCAGGGTATTTAAAATGCATTGTCAAGTCGCTTTCTACAAAGCTTGCAGCAATTTATAGCCCTGCTAGTGGTATGTGAAAATGCTGAGGATATAATGTTTTAAGAGATTATATAGTCATTGGCATGTGTGTAAAAATGTGTATATCTGGGTGGCTTATGCCTTTAGGAAGACTAATGGCTTATTATGAGATATTATAGCCCAGTCATGAAGGCACACCTGGGGCTTTATACCTGAATAGCAAGGAAAACAATCCAAGAGTGAATGAGCTCCACACAACAGGATCACCAACTCAGATTTACATAAATCTGAATTTCCCTCGTGATGCATTCCCTCGCTGCTTCTGACAGCGCCCTGAATGTCCACTGAAGTATTATTTTAATGGAGAAATTCGCAAATTGTATCATCTCAATGAAATCTGATTATCTTCAAGAGGCTTCCTCACATGAAGTTAAGGGGGAAGGAAAAAAAAAAATCAATGCCTGGGATTCTCTGCCTAGCATGAAAGAGAGTTTTTTGCAATAGGGTAATTCTGAGATCCTGTAATTTTCCAATTACGTTTGATTGCAGTGCTGCTTTCCTGTCTCGGTATTAAGGGATGGTCAGCATTTTTTTTACAGCAACCAAAACTGACTTTCAGATGAGGCAGCCACTTAGCTCAATGGCTTGTTTATACTCATCTGCTCTCTGTACATATGGCACATCCGACCTTAACAGTTGGCTCTGTGCATATAGCACATCAATCTAGCTCAGCTCTTCACTATTGGCCACCAGATAACAGGTGCTGGTGGCCTGCTATGTGTAGGTAGACCATTGGGCATTAGAGTGAGGATACCAAGAGTAGTAAGCCAGAGACACTGCTCTTTACATTGCAGTGAGATATTCATAGGTGTGTCTATAGAGAATTATCCAGCCAACACTCTCAATTAAGGAACAATTATTCAAAGACGTGAACTTATAGGCATTTCTTTGTTTGTTTGCTTGGTTTTGTTTGGGTTTTTTTGCTTGCTTTTGTTTTTGTTTTTGAGACACAGTTCCTCTGTGTAGCACTGGCTGTCCTGGGATTCACTTTATATGTCAGGCTGTCCTCAAATTCACAGAGATCCACCTGCCTCTGCCTCCAGTATGCTGAGATTAAAGGTGTGCGTCACCACCACTCAGCAAGGACATTTCATACTCAAACTAGAATATCCCACCTCTGCCCCCATAGACACAATGTCATATCATAATGATTCAGCCAGCTGTTCACTGGAGACGTGAAACATCAATTACCATGCCTAGTAGTAGAAAAACAAATAATGGATGCAAAACTTGGCACTTAAGAGTGCTCATTCTATAGAGACAGGTGTATGAGCAGAGAAAGTCTATGGTGCTGTGCTGGTTGCTTTTCTCATGGTTAGTGACCAGTTCTCTGAAAGAGCAACTTAAGGGAGGCAGATTCCTTTGCCTCACAGTTCAGAGAGATGACTAGATTCACCCTGGCCCATGGCAGTCTGTGCACAAGCCAGCTGCTCACATTGCAGCAGAAGGCACACTGCTCAGACCAGAACTAGAAGCAGATGTAGCCTTCAAGACTCATCCCCTCTAACAACCCACTCCTGCTAGCTAAACCACTGTCTCCAAAGATTCCATAACCTCCCACCACCACCTTCACACACTGTATCAGGACACAAAACACCTTCAGTACAATTTCAAGAATTTCTCTGCCACCTGGATTCTAACACTGTTCAAAAGCCCAGTCTCTTCCAGCAAACTCTTAGGTGTGAATAAGGCAGGGGGGAGGGGGACAGGGAGGTGGAGAGATGAGAGTGGAGGGAATTGCCTACTTGCAATATACAATGGGACAAAATAAACATTCCCATTCAAAAAAAAAAGAAGGAGAGAAGAGTTAGGAAAGATGAAACCAAACCAGGGTAAAAGTCAGCAAGGTAAGGATAAAGCCCTGTGGCTCTACATCCAGCATCTGAATCTGTGGTAGTAGCATCTGGGCTCCAAGCAGCTAAAGTGTTCTTTTATAATATGGCCACATGTAGAACGCATGAGCTCTCTCTGGTGCTGGCTCTGTTTGGTGCTTAATGCTTTCATTGGGAAAGGTCTCATGTTCCTATCATCTCTGTTATGCTTGAGGTCACTGCAGCAACAGAGATTTCACCTTCATAACTTCATACATGGGCCTCCCAGAATCCAACTTCACTACACATTGCCTGGCCTCATCAGCTCTTGGACTCTATCTAATGGTAGAAACAGCATCACACGAATGGTACCAACTTCTGCTACCAGTTTAGAATGTACCCTTCCTCACTTAGGCTTGGCTGTGCAAGGGCTGGAGAATAGAATAGAGATGAGGGCTGTTGAAGCAAGACAGCTGGGTGCTTTGTTACCTTGGGCATTCCATTTGGAATGAGTGGGAAGGGATCGCAAATGGCTCCATGGTTTTACATCTTGAAGTCCAGTGAATAGTCTCATCCTCAAAGCTTCAATTTCATTGTCTTGGTACAAAGTATGCAGTCCCTTTTTTATTCTGTTTATCTTTTTTTTTTTTTTTTAACAATTCCTTTGTCCTCAGTTGCCTTGTCTGCAAACTTTAAATGTTCTCGCAACCCTTTTCTTTGACGAACTTCACATTTTTTTTTTTACAACTTTCTGTTCTACTTTTTGCTCACTGTAAATCTGGCTAAAAGCAGTGATAACTCTGCCACAGCCCAAATGCTATGCTGTCTTAAAATTTCTTCTTCTGCCAAGTAAATTAGTCCATTACTTGTGACTGCAGTCTCACTCAGAGTCTTAAGATGTGGGTACGATGCAGCCAAATTCCTTTTCAGAATACAACATGAAATGGCCTCCAGCCCAGTTCTTGGCACACTTCTTTAGCTGACACCTCAAGAACCAAGTCCATGCCCTCTGCATTTCTATTGGCATCCTGATCATGCACATTCCACCAGAAGTGCACATTACCTTCTACTGACAGCATCGTTGGGCTTCTACTACCTAGAGCTCTAAAGTCTTCCACATTCCTCCCACCAAACAAGTCCCAAAGGCCCACAAACCCCACTGTCACAAGGGTTTATCACAGCAATGGTGTCAATGCCAATCTTGATAGCAACAGTTGTTATTTTGCTCGTTCATGGCGGCCAAATTCCACAGAGAGACGCAGTCAGGAATGTAGGGTTTAGTTCAGCTCATGACTCAGAGGGCACACTTTATCACAGTAGGTAAGGTAAGGTAGCTGGGTAGATTTGTTCTAAGGCAGCAAGATTGTAAAACATCTGGTTACATTTAGGCTGAAGATAGGAAACAGAGAACTCTGTATAGCACTTTCAAGGCTCGCCCCACTGCAACCCACTGTTGTTATCTGAGTCTCCTGGTCCCAAAGGTTCCACAACCTTCTCCAAAGTTACCGGGAACCAAGTGTTAACACACATAAAAGTAGTGTTTTACATTCAAGCCAAAGAGAGGAAGACTTTGTGAAGAAAGAGAAAACTCTGACATCTTGAAGGCTTTAATAGTGGTCCAAGAAAAGGATGTATGAATAAAAAATGAGAGAATAGCCTAATGGTGTGAGTCTTTGGGTGGAGTGATGATCCACTGCTTCAGAATCGTGAGGGGACTGGCTAGGGAAAGGAGGGAAAACGAGAATTGGATGGCAGATACTAGAGAGCCTGTCTGCACACAAAGTTCTTAGCTTTGTACTGCAAGCTGTGTAACACTGTCCAGTGAGATGCTCTAGAGCTGTGTAACTTGGTGAATGGGGTGGATAGAGATGCCCTCTACAGAGCTGGTTGCCCATGTGAGACCCTAACATAGTGATCGTTGAATCACAGAGAATGTGCTGAGAAAAGTGATCCTGGAACATGCAGAGCCTGTGGCAGAAGACTCAAAATTTCTGTGCGGAATTCACAGAGTCAAATTTCTGTTATATGAATTCTGCCTTCAAGGTTAGTGTATAGTTCTTAATATCTTTGGTCAATGATTCTCAACCTATGGGTTGTGGCCCCCTTGGAGGTCCAACTGACCCTTTCTTAGGGGTCAACGAAAACTATCAGGAAACACAGATATTCACATGATGAATCATAACAATAGCAAAGAGATAATTTATGGTTGGGGGGAGTCAGTGCAACATGAGGAGCGTTATTACCATAAAGCGTCATAACACCAGGAAGGTTAAGAACCACTGCCTCAGATAGGGGCTCCATAGGGTGACTTCATCCCAAAGAACACAGTATCAAATGGGAGGAGGGATCATTTTAAAGTAGGGAAACCTGAAAAATACTACTTCAACCAGGTGAGCTAGGACAGCGTCAAGAGTCATAAATCATGTGTTCGGATACAACACAACAAAATAGTTATTCTACCTCTGTAGTCTTTTTCCCAGCTTAATTGTGAGGAAAAAAAAAAAACAAAAACATTAGACAAATCCCAGGAAAAAAATTTTACAAAAGACTAGATTGGTACTCCCCAAACTGACAAGAGGAGCAATAACAAGGAACCTCAGAGGCAGGACATTAAAATGTGACGTGGTGTCCAGGATGAGATCACCACGGACAACAAAGGAAATCTGAATAAACACATGCTTCAGCTGGTTAATAGTGAGCCAATGCTCACTTCTTAATCACAGCATAGATACTGTGATGTGAGAGGCTACATGAGTAGGCCCTACGTTATCATAGCAGCCTCTCTAGGAATCTAAAGCTGTACTTAAATAGTAAGGTATGTTGGGTGCTGGTATGCCTGCCATATAAGCAGAAGGATGTGAATTCAGATCCCCAGCACCTGTGTAAAAACCTGTGTGCAAGCCCTGTCTGTAACCCCAGCACCAAAAGATGCAAACAGGTAGATCCCTGGAACTCTGTGGCCAGCCATTTCAGAGGAATAGATAAGCTCCAGGTTCAGTGACTCTCAGATATTAAGTGGGGAAAAGCAGTGTGAAGCAGTCAGAACTGCTCTGGGGACTACAAAAACCCAGCATTCCTGCATCCTTCAGTTCAGCACCTACACTCTTTCTTCCTCCTTCCCGTGCCACAAAGAAGGGGGATGTTGAAGGAGATAAAGCCAAGGTGAAGGAGAGGCCACAGAGAAGATCCACATGGTTGTCTGTTATACCTGTTCCCCCATAGCTTGAGCCCAAGCCTGAAAAAGAACCTGCAAAGAGAGGAGACAACATATCCAAAGGGCAAAAAATGGGAACAGCCCTGTAGAAAATGCAAATGCAGACCAGCACAGAGAGCTGACGATGCAGAAGCAGCATGTGAGGCATGCATTTTTGATAACTGTGTGCTTCTGGGGGACTGCACAGTATGGAATACTATTTATATCAAGCTTTATAAAAATGCAGAATTTTGTTTTCCTTTTATTTATTTATTTTTAAAAGGAGCTATGTTGTTAGCACACAGAACATTTCATTGTTTGGGAGGAAGGAGCATGTGTCGCTCACAGAATGTCTCCCAAGCTGAATCCGTATGGGGGAGAAACTCCTTTTCCTGTTGGCTTTGAAAGACTCCTCAGGCTGAGGAGATGGCTGAGCTGGTAAAGGTACTTCCTAAGCCAGGAAGCCAGAGTTCCACTCCCTGAATCCACATGGTTGAAGGAGAGAATTAATTCCTGTAATCTCTTCTCGGACTTCCACATGAATATGTTGGCACTACCCGAATGCACACAATAATAACATTAAGGAGAAAGAGGAAGAGGATAAGAAGGAGAAAAATACCTTTTTGAAAAAGAAGACTCCTCTCGACCCTGGAAGAATTTTCATGATATTACATGTTGGCCACCCTGGTATCGAATACCTTGTCTTGTGAGAAAAATCTAAAATTCATTTTTATGCCACCCCTTCACCTTCAGCACAGACTTAACTCCCTTAAAAACAATGACTTATTGGATCTGATCCCTTTAAGCTGGGATTTTCCAGTCTGTAGGGTGACCTGGACTCTGCAGTGACATTACAGAACTGTAATCCTGAAGAGAGCGAGCAGAGGTTTCTTTTCTTAAAGACTATGGATCTTCAGATCCATGACTCCTCGGTCTTCATTTCATTTCCTGAAAGTCAGTATCCGCTGTGGGAAGTTGCCCAAACAAGGTGCTAAATGCAACGTGACAGCCCTCACTCTAGATGTTCCCTGTTCAAAGAATCAAGTGAAGACTTGGTTGGACTTCATAGTGTCTTTCTGATTTACATAGTCCATGTAAGACAAGGGTTTGAAGCTGGGGCATGGTAGCACACATGTTTAAACCCAGCACTTGGAGGAAAGAGGCATGGGAGCCTCTGAATTCGAGACCAGCCTGGTCTACAAAGTGAATTCCAGGACACCCAGAGCTACACAATGAGACCCTGCCTTGAAAAAAAAAAAAGTTTAAAAGTTCTTGTGCCAGTTATTTCCTGTCCATGTCCTGTCTGAAGTAGCATGAGTGTTTATGCAAAATATCCTGAATAAAGATGGTACAGTTTGGCTGGGGGGTTGGGGGAGGGAAGATGGGGAATGATTACAGAAGATAAACCAACATCAATCTCTGCTTCTGTATATATGCAAAAGCATATGCAGGTAAATCCCACGCACATAGGCAACATGTACAACATATGCACACAGAGAATAATAAAATACATTAATTTTATAAATTAATCTGGAATCCACAGCCAAGTCAATACATGGACTCACTTATATGCAGGCAGTGAGACATGTAAGCAGACTTCATGAGAGAAAGGGTTCACAAGATTAGAAGAAGCACATGGCAAGAGAAGATAGAGAACATGGTACAGATGGAAAAAGTGACCCTGGAGCAGGTCTCAAAGCACAAGGCAAGGGTGGACAGAGATGGATTCAGATACATAAGAAGTTAGAAACTGGATGCAGAGGTATGGAGAGATAGTTCAGCAACTAAGAGCAATGGCTGCTTTTGCAGAGGACCTGAGTTTGGTTCTCAGTATCCACATGGTGGCTCCCAACCACCTGTAACTTTCGTTTCTAGGAGACAGCTATTCTGGTCATCGTGAGCACTGGCACGAATGGGATATAGAATCATGTGTGCAGACAAATACTTGGTCACATAAAATAAAAATTAAAAAAAAAATCTTTAAAAAAATAAAAGAATATAGGAAATGATGGAAAGGTCTAGAAAGAAATATGCCATATTTGACTAGAAAAAATCCATAGTTGTGCATTGTCTCAAGTGGCTTTTTCAGTATTGACATTAGCATGAGAGGAGGCACTTTTGACAGAGAAAAGATACAGAATAGGAGGAGAAGGAACGATCAACTAAGGACTTTTACACATATAGAACCTCGGTTTAAAATACATCGTAGGGGAGAAACTTTCTGGGCAGGCCCTAGTGGAAGGGAAGGAGCTCTGTAAACTCATGGTGCCCTCTAAAGAGGAATTTCCCCTTCTTCCTCTCTTGGTGAAGTTTGAGAAGCAGTCTATCTTCCCTGACAGAGGAACCATCTTGGCATACAGAGGTTAACTGAAATTATTTATCTGACAAATTAATAGCAATCTCCAAAAAGCCCTGAGTTCATTTATCTTCAGAAGTTGTTTTACAACAAAGAATTAAGTAAAAATTAATATATTTGATCCTTTCCTATAAATCCGGAAAGCGTTACTGTGAGTTTCACATAGAGTACCTTTTAAAGAGAAAATAGTTGGTTTAAACTGCCCTACTGTATACATTCTTGGTAAAAGAAACAATGTTTGCTAAAATAATATTAGCAATAATCGATGCAGAAATATATAAGTCTACAATGATCAAGTGAGCATGTACACCTTAACGTACCCAGCCAGAAACAGATCTCTCCCTCTACCTCTGCAGTCAGAGATTCAAACCCAGCCCAGATTCAGCAGGTAAGATCTACAGACATAACCCTACCATTCCACCCAGGCTTTGTTCCAGCACATCCACATTAAGGCAGAGTAAGGGAGAGAGGCAAATGATTGCTATTCAGGATTGAGTAATGCTTCCAACGATCTAGAACTTCAGATTGTTTTCCCTCCAATCAGAACTGATTAGCTCTAAGCAGCCCTGACATTTATCGGACAGTCATGAAAAGAAAGCAAAACTGGTCATGACCAGAAGGCCCGTTTCTGCAGAAGTTCACATGCAGTGCGCCCAGTTGGCAGTCCCTCGCCGCCCCCACCCTGGGAGGAGAGGAGAAAAGAGGAGGTCTGAGATGCAGCTGCCACACGGTGATCAGACCCATCACAGGGCTGCCGGAGCTGATCTGGTGTCCAGATAAACATGGCATTCATGCTAGCCATCTGTCCACAGGTCAGTGGGGACAGAGACTCAAAATCATTATCTCTAATGAATGAATATACAATGACAGTCTTGTGTGTGGCGAAGGATCATCACATAGGAATATGGCTGAGGGGAATCAGGCAACTCTAATCTTGCAAGGGGAAACAGTCGTGTGTGTCTATAAGCATGGTTTTGCCTTTAACCCTCTAGTATCTGGGATCAACTTGTAAAAGATGTGTTTTCACTTGATGCCCTGGTCCTTTCTTTGCCTAAAGAACCACTGATAGTTTGCATCTGATATGCATCTGATAGATATAGAGATGTTTGGACTATGAATGAGCCAATGATGCCATGTTAAGTTTTCCTCGGACATTCATGCCCATTTAGTCTTTAGTTTTACACTCCTGGGGTAGAAAGTTGTTGGAATTCTTCCCTGTTCTCTGCAAAACACCATATTCCCAAACCTTAAATTTAAAAAAAATAAAATTGCTGTTCTTGATATACCGTGCCCTTAACCGAAATAGCAAGACCTGTTCTGTTTTCGTTAGTACTGCTCCAAAGTGAATGCATAAATTATGTATATGTAAATCGCACATAAACGATAACAAAGATGCTAGTTATGATCATCAGAAATGCACGCAGCACCTACTTCAAATCAGGCACAGAAGAACAATGTTTCTGGTTATGATGAAAATTAAATAGAGACCAAGACAGAAAATCAACACAGTAAAGGAATGTAGACAAAGGAATCGGCAGGGAAAACACAGTTGCTTTTACTTTGACAACTTCCTTCCAAGGCAGGAATGACTGCAGAGGTGGGAGGTTAAGCCCCGGGTGGGCACGTGAACAATAAAAGGATGCAGGTGACTCAAAAGCAGATCTAGAATGTGAACTTCTGTCTGTCTCACGTCAGAACCTACGCTGGTGGGGGATCTGAGAGAACATATGCAGAATGAGGCACCGAAGCCAGGGGAGCCTGCAAGAGATTCATGCTGCTGAAGAAAGAGACCTGAAGAATCTGAGAGCAAAGATCTGGAGATAGACTAGCACTGGACACCGTCAGGAACAGTCAGGCCCAGTGGGGAAGAGGTGTGGAGGACCTGTGGAGAGAGCAGGGGACGTACATTGTGGAAGACCACACATGCTGCACTGAGGAAACTGGTCTCCATTGTGGGAGGACAGAGGATACAGAGGCAAGAACAACCCAGACTAAGTAGATCCTCACTGCAAATGTGGTCAAATTCAAGGATTTGTGGACAGTGAACATGACAGATTCAGATGGACTTGTGTGTTTGAGCAGCGAAAGACCACCCCCGCACACACACACACAAACGGCCATTAAAGATTTGTCAGTTGGTCTCTAAGTCATGACCTTCCAGAGCAGTGGTTCCCAACTTATAAGTTGCAACCCCTGTGGGATTGCATTTCAGATATTTACATTACGATTCATAACAGTAGCAAAATTACAGGCATGGAGTAGTAACAAAAATAACTTTTTGATTGGAGGTCACCGCAACATGAAAAATTATATTAAAGGGTCTCAGCATTAGGAAAGTTACAAACCACTGTTTTAGAGATAGTGACGCCCTAGTCACTATAGGATCCTCTAGGATCCCTAGCTATGTGTATGGGCAGATGGAGCAGGCACACAGTTCTCATGAAATTAAAAAAAAAAAAAAAAATCCAGAATTAAAAGGAGACCATTATGTTCATCACAAAATGTTGGCCCAAATTCCTGGATAAAACTCAGTCATTAGGGGTGCAGTGATGAGGACGGGTCAGTCGTCTTCCTACCATCATGTCAGTGTGTCTGGGTGAAGGCAGGAGGTAATGCCAGCCTGTGGCATCACCCCGGGTACGTCTCAGGCAGAGAAGGTTGTCATCACGTATTCACAGGTAGGCCAGTGGATGTGGGATGGGTAAGGATACATCACCTGAGTGAAAAGACATGCACAGGACATCTAAGTAGAGTCAAAGAATTTGGAAACGATAGAGAGACCATAGAGAGACCACAGGCCACACACATAGCTTTTGACTACTGAGCAAGCTGGACTTCATTCCATGAGCAGGTGGAAGTCACTTCTAAGGGTCAAAAATGATGTCCATTGCAAATACTGGCAGCTGTCAGGAGAAGTGGGACTCCGGGGATGCCCAAGTACTCCACAGTGGAGCTTTAGAATGCCATATGGGAAGGATGCAGCTCCAAGAAACCCAGCACTTCTCAAGTGTGGTCCTCATATCCCTGGAGGTTCCCAGTGGTCTCACAGTTGCCTACAGGTGGTGGAATGGTTCCAAACGAAAATGAGATGAACCCGTGATGTTCACACACATTTCACAGATTTGAAGTGGAAGTCTATTTCTTCTGATTTGCCAAGAAAGTTTCTTTATAATCACTAAATGCTTAACGATTGTGTGGTTTGCTTAAGATATTCTGTTACTAGGATATCTTGGCAACGTTTCCTTCATCCCATTACAACCTATTATAAATTTAGTGAAATCTATTCTCACTGTGTTGTTGTGAAATTTTCCAAATCCGAAAATGGTCAGCTATTGGCTCAAAGGCAGAGCATGGAAGAAATAGGAAATAGAGAAGCTTCCATGATCATAGCAAATCTTGTAAGTCACAGTAAAGTGAGTGTGTTACCGTCAGACACACAGCTGATCTTCATCTGCATTTTTTTTACACACAGCTCCTAAACTGTTTGGATCTCCAATATATTTTTACAAATGTCTTTTGTGTATGCTAATGAGGTGACCAGTGGATAGCATTTCTAGTTAGTAGCTCAAGATGGCAGCTGAGGCCAAGAAAGAACAAGTTAGGAAGACAGGGTTGGCATTCACTTTTAACCCCAACCTGAGAGGAGGAAGTCCTAGAAGTCAGTCAAGGTTATTCCCATTGACTAGTGATGTTACTAATTTATGCCTACATAGTGAAACTTCCACCAAAAAGACAGCCCAGGGGACTTACAGATTGGCTGCTAAGGGACCATAGATAAAAATGACTACTTACCACCTCTTCTATTGGCTACTCAGTTGATTATCTTCTTATGTCTTCTGTTAATAAACTAGTCAATGTGTTTCTCTGAGTTCTGTGAACCATTCTAATAATTCAGTTGACCCAGGAAAAGGGTCACAAGAGCCTAGACTGGTTGATCAGAAGTTCATAGGCCTTGAAACTGGTATCTTGGTGTGGAACTATGTCCTCAACCTGAGGCTAAGCCCAGGTAGATGGTGTCGGAATTTGGAATTAATACCAGAACACTTTAACTGGTATCCATTAGGTTGTTACAGATCAGGAATCCTTAGTCAAAATGCTGAAAGAAAACCCCACACATTTCCTCACAGACGTATTCTGTATGATGAGAGTGTACCTGGAGATAGATACAGGGAATTTGTTTTTTCCTACATTGCTACCATCTTAAATGAAATGACCCAGGGCAGGTGGTACATGTCTACAGTCTGGCTACTTGTGACGGTGAGGCCAGCTTGAGCTACATGGAGCTTCCTTGTCTCAAGACCAAAGGAAAACAAAGACTAAACAAATAAACATGACTCAGGGTATGTCTCCACACACTTTGGAGCAATGACACTTACATTGACAATGGTTTATTCAAAGGGACAAAAAAAGGAAAGAAGAAAAAGATACAGCTAGTAAGGATAATGACTTATACTAAGAATAACAGATAGTTTTTTGGATGGAGGCCCTATTCATCCTTAGTTCTTAGCACAATGAATGGAACCTTGTCATAGCATGACATGAAGAAGCATTTGAACAAAGTCTATTGACATTTCTGCTAAGCCAATAGAGCATTTCAGAACAAGCTAGATAAAATATTTCTCTACGGAAAATTAACAAATTGTATCACCAAATGTCGAAGAGAAAGGAAATATAAGAAGCATTATTTGAAGTGAAATTTTCTTAGCTCAAACAAAGGTACAATTACACTGTTGCCAAGGAGCTTGTAAGCCACCCACAAAGTTAATGACAAATACTGTACTCAGGGAGAGGAGAGGGGATCAGCCTAGTTCCTGCAAGACCTAATACTGATGGGTGAACATCCCTAGGAGTAGCAATTAGAAAGAACAATGCTCACCATTGATCAGAAGGTATATGTGTAGCACAGTCATGTGGACAAAGGACTGTGTATGCATCTGTCATTGAGGGTCATGCTACAATGCAGCTGGAGAGATGACTCAGCAGTTAAAAGTACTGGCTGCTCTTCCACAGGACCTGGGTTCAATTCTCAGTACTCACACGGTAGATCAGAACTGTCTGATGTCCTCTTCTGGCCTCTATGGGCACTAGGTATGCACATAGTACACAGACATACATGCAGGTAAAGCAGAATAAAACAATTACATAAAAAAAAAAAAATGCTTGCAAGTCACCAAGGATTTCATGGTAGTGATAATTGGTTTATGTTCGGTGATAAAAGTTTCAAACAGGCAGAGGTCTTATGACACAGGTAGGACACAGTCACATAGGAAAGAGTTACAACTCTGGAGTCAATTGGGACCTTGTTTATCCACAATTGAACCTTGATTGTTTGCCTCCTGACCTTGATGGAGGCTTTAAAGAAAACTTGAAGGCTGTGGTCATTCTGCTTGTCCACAGCAACCTGACTGTATGGGGAACAGATGCAAGTTAAAGTTTTAAAAGAAGTAATCTGATTAAAAGATATTGTCAATGGATAATATAAAAGAAAAGATCACTTCTGTTTTCTCAAGCAGTTTCTGCAAGTTCAGCAGTATCTGGGAACTGTGAATCTGTTGCTTCAGAGACAGAAATCGTCTGGGTGCATGTTTACGTGGGTGTGTCCACGTGTATGTGTGTGTGTCCATGTGAATGTGTATGTGTGTGTTCGCTCTGAGGACCAGATGCCAAGATTGATTTTCAGCACATCAATTTTTGACGGTAGTTTTTGATGATTTTTTTTTTTACTTGTCTAAAAAGGAAACCAATCTTGAGATATTTGAAAACAACATCTTAATGAAATAACAATGGAAGGGGTGCTTTTCCAAACTAAATACCATCAAAGAGCTGTTGAGAAATCCCTTTGCAAGTTATGACACTGAGCCTACAAGAAGCATCGTCTACCTAGCAGGTATGAAAAGGGGCCAGGTACAAAATTACTGTTTATCATTATTTCTTGTTCCACTTTGAGGCCCGTTGCCAGGGAAACACCTGTTAGAGAAACCTGCCCTGTACCCTCTCTGCTTCTCACAGAGTTTATGAACAAATAGTCACCCAGAAATACATCATTAAATACACAAGTGGGTGGGCCACCAAGAGCTCTAGCTCAAGTGTACTATGATAATGTGGTACTTCTCCTAATAATATTAATTTTTCAGTCCCATTTGTACTTCCCAGGAACTTTCCTGTCCCTCTGACTCATTCTGAAGCTAAGGTTTCCAGTACCTTTCAAGCACAAACCAAGGACTTGCCCGTACCATCCTGCGGGTGTGACATCAGAAAGACACTCTGTCCCTCTCAGAATTAGCAGCTACTCCTTAGTTCCACAATAGGTCCACGATGATGAGTGTTCATTTGTTGGTTTCTGACATTGCAAGTCACAGTGATTCTGGCTCTGTATCCCTAGCTGTCTCTGGGATTTTGAGAATGGAAGGGCATGTGTTTTGTGATGAGTTGGTTTTAATTTCAGCGGTCAGAGAACTTTTCTCAGAATACCTTCATTCCAATGCAAACTACTTTTTTCTTCACCTCCAGCTTCTAGAGTCTTCGGTGCTATACATTATAGACAGCAGAAATGTATTGACTATTTCTACAGTTAAGGCAGAATTCTTGCACTCTGTGATTTGGGATAGATTTCAAGAGTTCTAAGATATCATCCATATGACCTTCTAAGTCTCCAAAACAGAAAGCAGCAAGGCCAGGTTTTTTGATCATTCAGAGTAACTGTGAGTGCTTATGGCAGGGCCTGACCCAGGAACCAGACCAATGCACTGGAGCACAAAGTCCACTCATACAACCAAGGCAGGAAGAGGAGGCATTCCAGGGTCTGCTGTAAGAACCATACTCCTCTTAGATAAAAGAGAGCAGCTGACTTTTTCTAAGTTGCCCTTTGCCTTTTCATCTGGAATTCTCTTCATGGCCAACATGATCTTTCGGGAGCACAAACTGATCTGGTCAACCTTATTTAAAGTGTGCTGAGCTGATGGTTTGTCATCATCGTCTCTGTAGGCAATGTCCAGATTCTGTCCATGTCAGAAAGATCCAGAACCTTACAGCTACATCCTGAGAACTGAACATCATCTGTGGCCTTGTTTATGGTACAGTCCTAGTCCCTGCTGTCACTCACCTGCCTGCATTTTAATCAGTCTTCCAAACTGAACTCAATACATTTTCTGACTCTGCCAGCATGACCTCTAGCAGTTTCAACACTGGTCTGAGTGAAGTTCTTAGTGTTTTCTGTATGAGTTCTGTTCCATCTCACTACCATATAGATACCACACAGCCCCCCACTCCATGGCTGCAGGCATGGTGTGCTAGCTTAGCATGGTACAAGGCCCTCAGTTTGGTCCTAGCAAGCCCACTCCCCAAAAACTATGTTCTTCCCAATGTACATTATAAAGACTCTGGGGTTGTTACTGTCTCCAAGATGGCAAACAGGCATTGTAACACTTAGGGGTTGGCAGAAGTCTGGCAACTGACTGGACTCTCCAGCATAGTGACACACCCTCTTGCCATTCTCACAAGTATGATTCATAATGAGTCCTGTGTTAGGTTTCTTTTGCTGTTATACCAAACCTTTAAAAACTTAGTGGCTTCAAATGATACCCATTTATGAGCTTATAGTTCAAGAGTTCAGAAATAGGTCCCATTAAGCTAAATTAAAATGTTTCTGGATGTTGTGTATCTTCTGCACGCTCTAGTCTTGCTATTGTTTTTCCAGCTTCTAGGCTGTATCCTTCTGGTTAGTACTTCTTTTCTGGCTTGGCCTCAGACTGCGATATTCCTTTCCTCCTGCTCCCTCTCCCCTACTGCTGCTGCTCCTCCTCCTTCTCCCCCTTTTCCTCCTCCTCCTCCTCCTCCTCCTCCTCCTCCTCCTCCTCCCTCTCTTCCTCCTCTAAGTTTTTTTTTATGTGAATGAATGTTTTGCTTTCATGTATGTGTGTGCGTATATATATATATATACCAACTGAGTGCAGTACTGGAGGACACCAGAAGATGGCGTTAGAATCCCTGTAGCTGGAGTTCTAGACGGCTATGGGTGTTAGGGACCAAACTCAGCAAGTGCTCTGAACTGTAACCATACAATCTCTGCTGGCTACTTTTTATGTCAACTTGACACAGGCTAAAGTCACTTTGGAAAAGTGCATCTTAAATGCCCCCACCAGAGTGGTCTATGGCCAAGTATGTGGTGAAACATCTTACTTGATGATTGATATGGGTGGACCTATCATGGTAACCCTTTGGATGGGTGGTCTTGGATGCTATACAAAAATAGGCTAAGCAAGCCACTAGGAGCAAGCCAGCAAGCAGCATTCTTTTGGCCTGGGTGTCAGCTCTTCCTGCCTCGAGGTTCTTGCCTTGCTCTCTCTCCATGACAGAAGGTGCTATGGAACTGTAAGCTGAAATAAACCAAATCCTCCCCACGTTGCTTTGGCCATGGTGTTCAATCACAGTGATAGAAAACTCCAGCAAAGACACTCTTTCTATAGTCACATCCTGCTTTCACTTATAAGGTCCCTTTGGATTACATTGAGCCAGTTCAAATAACCCAAGATAATCTCTCATCTCAAGGTCCTTAACTCAGTCACCTCTACAACATCCTTTTTGCCACATAAGGCAACATGTTCACAGAATCCTGGCACTATGTAAAGACATTTTGGACACAGCCTATCACACATCCCTCTATGTTACAACAAAGGTAGATGTCATGGACTTGATTGTTTTTTTTCTGGTTATAACTTAAATGATGTATATATCATGCCCTTGGTTTTTTTTTTTCTTGTAATACTTTAAGCTGTGCATAACAAAGCAAAGACTTTGGTGGCTGGAGAGATGGCTCAGTGGTTAAGGGCATTCATTACCCTTGTAGAACACCTGCGTTCAGCTTTTGGCTCCCATATCAGACAGCTTATCTGTAACTCTGTTCTAGGGGATTTAGTGTCATCTTCTTACCTCTATGGATACATGTACACACATGTATATACACCACACATATGCCGCGCGCGCGCACACACACACACACACACATATACAAATAAAAATAAATTGTAAAAAAAAAAAGAAAAACAAACAGGGCTTTGGACAGAGTGTCTCTTGCCTATTGGTCTCTCAGTTATGAACTCCTGCAGACATGCATGCTCTAGGATCATTTATTGAACTCTACAGGGGCGTTTGAGGAAGCCTCCAGAGTCTTCACTGAGGAATGGCCTGACTAATCGTCATTTTCAAGGACAAAACACACGTAGATGAGTTTTAGTGCCTGCTCCCCACCCATCCTAATCAGATCAGAATCTCAGTGCAAGTTGCTAACTGGGAACTGCTTCCAAGCCCCTTATCTTCCACTCCTGGCCCAAGAGAGAAACACACCTGGCAATCCAAAAACAGCAGCCTCAGCTGAGGAAACACAATGACTTCTGAAATGGCAGCCACCTGGAGCCGTCTCCGCTTGAAAAGGCTCCCTCTCCAGTCCGTAGGGCAGACTGGTGCATCTCTCTTTTCTCTGCTCCTACTTTGATTCTCCCCACTTACAGGAGCACCTCGTGGCCAGGCTGTGTGACCTCAGTCTACAAGCAAGCGCGCCTTCTGAAAGCTGCGCGATGAGAAAGTGTTTCTGTTTTTAGAATCTTGGGATCGCCCGCTTCTGCTTGAGGGCACCTCCGCGTATGGCTACAGGGGCGATAATGCTGGAAACCGTGTTTCTTATGAGGATATACAGACACTGCAGCTGGACCAGACAGAGTACTGAAAGGGCTAGGCTTTCCAGTCCTGGTTTCCGTTGTCCTGGATGCAGCAAAGTGTAAAGCTGGGGTGACCTTCCTCATCACTGAGACAAAATGCTCGACAGAAACAGCATAAGGAAGGAGAGTTTATTTTGCTTTGTGGTTTTGGAAGTGTCCAATCTACCACAGCAGTAAAGGCATGGGAGCGTCAGTAGGGTTGGGAGCCTGCAGAAGAGTGTGACAGAATTCTTCATGCAGCAGCCAGTTCAGGAAGCCTAGATTAGACAGGTGAGTATGACCTTCGAAACACTGCCCATTGTGGCCACAAGCTAGACCCTACATCCTAAAGTTTCCATAATCTCTTCCAAAGAGCTCTCACAGCTTAGAGCCAAGTGCTCAAGACATGAACCTTGGGGGTGGGGGTGGGGGTGGGAGAACACAATCACTAGGTTTCTAAGGAAGGTCCTGTGCATAATACCATGACTATGCACATGCCTGCATGAGTGTGACCTGATCTGCTAAGACGGCATTGCCTAAACCACCAAGAGACCCAAAATTGCATCTCAGATACGTATCTTCCTCATCTGTATAATGGACGTGATAATATAGCCCTAAAAGTGCTCCTGGGGAAAGTTAATAAAATAGCAAATATAAGAAACCTGGTGTGTCACTTGACACACAGCAGGCAATTGATAAGCAGTAGGTGTATTGTTATGGTATAATATGCTATTATTCTTGTATTATTGTTGCTTCTATTTCTATCAGTGCCATTTACTCTGTCTTTTTCAGCCAGAATTATAGGGGATGTAGTTTGGCGACTTAGCCACAATGCAGCCCCCAACCATCCCTTCATAACATAGCCCCCGGTGACAGCACAACTTTTTTTCACTCATCAGAGCTAATCTCTACAAGAGTGGGATTAGCCAGGCCTGTGCCCTCACCGCTGGACCATATGTTCCCAGATGACAGCTGTTGGACAGCCTCTGCTGAGGGAACAGGGTCTTCTCCACCCAAATTTGATAAACGTTCATTTCTGCTGTCTGTTCTACTTAGGACCATCTGTCAGTGTGGCATGGTGTCTTTGCCTGGGCTGGCAAGATGCTGAAGCTGGACCACCAAGGAAGGTTCAGAGACAGTGTTGCTGCCAGAGAGGGATGGAGGAAAGGGATGGATGGGAGTAAAGAGTGTCTTCTGGGCTAGGGAAACCAAAACTCAGGCTGCCCAGCCTTCACTTGAATGAATAAACATACCTGGGAGATAGCTGGTGCTTCTCACACCTCCACATGCTTAAAAATGCCAGGAGAGCTTGCATGAGCACATAATCTGATGCAGACGATGTAGGCGAAGGCACTCCTGATAAGCCCTCACACCTCACCTGACAGTGGGTTGAAGGTCAGAAGCCCATACTAGCAAGATTATAAAGAATGCCTGGTTCCATATCTAGTGACTCAAGAGACTCATGTTCAGAGAACACTTTATAATTGTGGTTCCCATCATGAAGAAAGCAGAAAGCTAATGGACTGAAGACTATAGGCTTCCAGAATGAGCATTGGTCATGCTAGCTATCCCCTCTCTCAGTTTTACTGTGACTAAATCCCCCTGCCGCAGATAAACAGCATAACAGTCACATTCACACTTATGATGTCTCATAAAGAAGTGCATAATGAATACAATAAAGAGGTAGTTGGAAAATCAATAATGCCATGTATCTCCAACAATGCCCACAGAGCTTAGAAAGTGGCAGAATCAGTGTGGGATTGTTGAGGATAGAGGGAAGCTGGAATGCAAAGTTCCAGAACTGTAAAGATAGAATTCGCCCATCTTCCTCCAGCCTCAACCTCTGAATGAGTTGCTAGGGAGGTGACCAGGAAGTACTTCCTTTGGGGTTATAGGAAAGTGTACATATTCACCTGGAAGCAGGGAACATAAATAATTCCCCAAATCACTTTGTCAGGCAAGAATTTCAGGGGAGACATCAACCAGTGACATCAATCCATCCAAATTGCTCTCGAAGCTGGAGAGCTCAAACTCAAGATCTCATAATTCATCTTTAATTGTTAAGGAACTAATTAAACCCATAGCATCCCCGTTAACTGAGTTTTATGATGTTAATTTCTCCGCTGGACAAGCTAAGTCTAGTATCGGGGGACTGAACTGCCGGCTTCTGGCTCTAGACAAAAGGTGTTAACATCTTCAATGAACATGGCAAGGTACACACAGGATTCCAAGTGATTCACCAACAGCCCCTGCCAATTGCCACAGGGCTGAGATCTGGCGGCAGAGTATCCCCCTTCTGGACTTCATCCCTGTGGACCTCTTCATTTAGCACCTATGCACACAGGTGTTTCTGTGCAGGACCACCAGACTGAATGGAGACAAGCAACCACATCATTTGGAACTGTTTACATTTTCCTCTGAAGCTGTTCACAACTCCCGTAGTTTAGCTAGGATAGGAACCTCATAGGTGGTCATGGATGACTCTAAGCATGGGATCATGTACAATCCAAATAGGTCTTTCTGACCACCTCCTCCCCACCCCTAGTAACAAAGCTCCATCCAGGCCTAGGCACCTGTGTGTGCCAACCACTCCATCAATAATAGCAATGCAGCATCACAGCACTGTGTAGCTTCCAAGATCCCTGCAAGCAGGTAGGACCTAGAAGCTTAAGCACACACAGCAGTGGACCCCTGCAAGTCCCTACGCCTGCTCTACCATAATGCCTAATGCTAAGAGGCAAAGCCAGGATGAAAACTCAACAGGTAACCAACTCCTAGAACCATGAACTGGAAAGGAGTTTAGAAAACTGAAAAATCTGTATCTACTCTCTCCTTGTAGAGCAAGGTACTCCAGACGGCAGAGGGAAGATGCTTGCAAACACAGAAAGCAGAGAGTACATGATAATTCTGGAACCAGAGCTCCTTCCTATCTAGCAGTCTAGACTTTATTCAGCTAATGTCCTCAGACAGATGCTGAGTGTACGCCCATGTTCTTAAAGCCATACATAGCCTAACTTGTTGGAGGCAATCCAACAAGTTAGGCTATGTTGGGTCTCTCCAACATAAACACATGTCTGAACTTCATCCCACAGGTAATAGCAGACAACTCCTGGGACAAAAGCCTGTGGCAGCTGAGTCCTCAGTCCAGTCTGGGTGTGACACCAATGAGAGTAACTCCTTGCATGTGCTTAAGACAGATGCCAAATGGACAAAGGCCAGGTGCCCAGAGACAACTCCAAATACACCCCTTCTATAGTTTGTTTTTTTTTTTTTTTACTGTTTTTTCCAACTGAGTACATAATAAATGAATATGTAAATAATGCAGAATATCTGAGGACCTCCTTGGATACTTTTCTGGTGACTACTTCTACCCCTCAAACAAAAATGAAAAGGGAAGTATGCAGGGGCAAGAGACCCTCCCTCTTTCTGCCTTTGCTGTCCAAAGGAACACATCCCTTACATATTTTAGCTGCTTCAGGACACAGTGTGCTTACAGTCGCCTCAGCTCTTAGCTTTTGGAAAGGCATCAGGACCTCTGGAGGAAAGGAAGCCGTAGCTCATCACTGGCTCTGCCTAGCAGGTTTTGAAGAGTGATGCCCACAGACAACAGACAGGGACTACTCATTAGGTTTTCAGTCTGGTATTCGGAGAAGGGAGGAACCAGAGCCAGACTCTAACCCAAAAGGATGTGTGTGTGTGTGTGTGTGTGTGTGTGTGTGTGTGTGTGTGTGTGTGTGTCTGTGTGTGTGTCTGTGTGTGTGTCTGTGTCTGTGTGTCTGTGTATGAGGAGGGTTGGGAGTGGTGATGGTAGGGAGTGAGGGGCAGGTTGTGAATCCACGAGTAAGCTCATCACCAGAAGGTGGCGCTGTGCTTTAAGACAGACTAGCCAGAGGGATGATGCTTCAGAGGGAGAGGCTAGGATTTCAGAAAAGAATGTTTAAGGATGCATTGCAGACCTGGAGAGGCCCTACAATAGCAATCTAGACTAAGCTTATAGCACTATCGGGGAAACAAAAGCCCTGAGAAAAAAGAATTTTCTCTGTGTTTGTACAGACCAATGAGTAGAACTCAGTCTTTCAACTCCTCATGTTCTACGTTGGCCATCTTCCCTGCTCTGGGTAAAATTGAAATAAGTGAGTGAGAATGAGAACGGGCTTGTCATAGGGAATCGGCTTCAAACATTGATGATCCAAAGAGAAGGAACAAGCTTCCCATCTGGGGAACCTGCTGAGAGAAAGGACCATGGTCGGTTGACTTGGAAGCATTGATAGTCATGGCTCAGAATTATTAACGGAAAAACAAAATAAAAGCCCTGGGCTCCCCTAATGGTAATTGCTGTGCCACTGGCTACTCACATCTCATCTCTGAGCCTTGATGACTGCATTGTAAAATAGGATGGAAATAGCCCCCTCCTAGAATCCTATCTGAAAGACTCTAGACTAGAGTTGTCTAGTACAGAGTTGGAAGGCAGTGAGATATCAAACAGGACTAACTCCTTTTCCATTCCTGGCTACACTGTGAGGCATTTTTTCCCAGTGAGTCTCACACCCATGGACTGGGAGTATGCAGGGCACCGTGTATACAAGTCCCTGCTCACAGGACAAGAAACTTAAGTGACAAGGACTCCGTCATGGGAAGGCAGAGTTAAAGCCTACAGATTGGCTTTTTGGAGATGTTTCACTCAAGTAAAGTGTTTGCCTTGCAAGCATAAGGACCAGAGTTTATTCAGAACCCGAGTGAAAAGGATGTCTGACTTTGTGAGACATACCTGATTCGCATCCTGTGGAAGTGGATCTCTGCAGCTTACCAGCCAGCCCAGCCTATATGGCCAGTGTAGGATGCTGAGAGGCCATGCCTTAAAATCAAGGTGGATAGTTGGTACCTGAGAAACCACAGCCAAGTGTTCTCTGGTGTGCATGCCCATGCATGCATACATGTTCACATGATAGGTGTCAGGCAAAGGACTAAACTTAGGGGACAGGATTTATCCTACAGAGTTAGAAAAACAAAATGACAAGATTGTCACTCCCTCCAACAAGCCCTGGCTGCAGCAGCAAATACCCACAGACTACCTGCACACTCAAGTGCAAACACATACACACACACCAAGACCTGAAGCGAGTGACGTGGCTGCCAAAACACCGGGTCAGACAGCCTGGCTTTCACAGAGGCTGGTTTTCCTCAGGGAGCCCTCAGCGGCTGCCTCCCCACTCAGGCAGCTCCCGTGCTCTTTTCAACCACCGACTTTCATTCAGGGTCCCCAGGAGCAGGAAAGCTTTATCACCATCCTCTCCACACACAAAAGACCAAGCCTTGAAAAGGGTTTCCCTGGGACCACACAGCTCGGCAGCCCATTGGTAGGTGAATTGTGTTGAGAACAGTCTCACCCAGCCCTGCCTGACTTTTCTTCCTGGTTCTTGGGGGTTTTTTGTTTTTGTTTTTTTTTAAAGGATGCTGAAACTCAGGTGAGAGGGTATGAGAGGATAGTAAGAAAGATCCTGGGGAGACAACTCCCATCTCAATGTCTGTCTGCCTCTTTGATTAGTCTGGCCAATCCCTTGTCTACCTACAAGTGTCTATGATGTATTCTAGGGCTACTTAAAGTAAGCAGGACTTTCTAGGCTATCTTTTGAGGATAGCAAGAGATCACCTACAAGGAAAGGAAACTGGCTTTTCCCTAACCATCTCCACTCAGTGCCCTGTAGGCTGCTGCACCTCAGTGCTATGTCCCTTCGTTAGGTTCCCTGCTGTTACTGCTGATTAATAATTGCTCTCAGGAAGTACCATTCTGGCTCCTTGAATGAAGAGAAGTAAGCTCCGTGAGGAAAGGATGCTCCAGGGGCCCTTGTGCTGTTCCATAGTATTTTACCCACAGCCAGCTATCTAGAGGTTTGGAAGTGTTGGAGGGTATGTAATTGGGTCCAGAACCCTCTTGCTACCTACCATTTGTATTGGTATCACAATCATCTCCTTCCCCCCAGGACACCAGTTTCTTCCAGCTTCGAGGTAATCTACTTTATGGCCAAAAACTCTTAGAGGAATAGCTTGGAGGAAAGGCTGAACAAACATTTATACTATTGGCACTTCTCTCAAGCACCAACTTATCTTTTACAGTATGGCCACTGTGCACTAGTGTTATGAGATGCCTCAGCCTGAGGCTTGGCGGTTGTGTGACCCAGGAAGAAATAAGCTGAGCAGTATGTGTACTATACAAAGGCAGTCTTCATTCCTCTCCTTGTTGCTCACTCCTCTGAAGTTTGCTCCTCAGGTTTACAGTGTTCTTCATGAGAGACCATCTGCAAGCTCACCCTAATATTTTGTTTGGATTCTTCACTGTCTTCTCTCTGTATCAACTACCCTCTTTCCCTGAAGGAGTAGCGTTTTCCTGAACCTGAGATGTATAAGTAATGATTCTTCCTCTAGTTCTGCAGGGAAGAAAAACTTTTGACGGTGCTACCACAGCCTGAGGCCTGGGGAAGAATGGGAGGGCTATCTCATGGCTGCTGCCCTTGAAAAGTCCACATCCCTTCCCTCTCAGCCCCCCCTCCACCAACTCCTTCTCTCAAAAAAGCATTCACTTGGCATTTACTAGGTGTCAGATACATGCATAGCTATGAACAAGATAGACTGGATATGCCCTCCCAGTCTGGAGCTTGTAACCAAATGGGGCAATAGACTCTAGCGGTTGCACAGCACTGATGGAGGCACAGGATAGCATCAACTGATACAGTATCCACAAGGGAGGCAAGGACTGGGGGGAATATGAGAAGGTATAGAAGCTGTTGGTATGTCAGCAGGAACATAAAGCTGCTTGCTCAAGTTTCAATATGCCAGATAGTTTTATGTCAACTTGACACAAGCTTAAGTCATTTGAGAGAAGGGCACCTCAATTGAGAAAATGCCTCCATAAGATTTGGCTGTAGGCAAGCCTGTAGAGCATTTTCTTAATTAGTGATTGATCGGGAAGGTCCAGCCCATTGTGGGTGGTACCATCCCTGGGCAGGTGGTCCTGGGCTGTATAAGAAATCAATATGAGCAAGCCAGGAGGACCAAGCCAGTGAGCTGCATTCTTTCAAGGTCTCTACCTCAGCTCCTGCCTCCAGGTTCCTACCCTGCTTTAGTTCCTGTCCTCACTGCTTTTGATGATGAACTATGAGTGAAATAAACTCTTTCCTCCCCAAATTACTTTGGTCATCGTCTTTCATCACAGCAATAGTGACCTTAATTAAGACAGTCTGTGAACCAGAAAGTGGAGGAAGACTAAAACCAATAGCCAAGTTGGGATGTAACCCTCAAGGCTTGTCCCCTGGACACCCTCTTCTTCCAGCTAGTCCCTACCTCCTGAAAAGGTGTCAGGTACATGCATTGCTATGATTAAAATGATTGGGTATGTTATCTCCATCCTAGCCCTTGTAATCAAATTGAGCAACAGATTCTATGCAGGGTGTGACAACAGTGATTGGGGTACAGGACAGCATCAAGCTGATACAGTACCCACAAAAGGCATCAAGAACTGAGGGGGATAGGGGAAGGTATAGAAGCCAAGTCAACACTATCATTTGGAGACCAAGTGAGCCTGTGGGGAGCCTGACACATACAAACCCTAACAGTGACCAATAGAACATCTTACCATTCATATTATTTAACAAGAACCCAGACGTTCTTAATGTTTGTATGCCCAATTGCTAAAGGAAGAATTCCCAATGCTCCCTAATGTTCAACACTGATATGAGACATGGAAAATGCATGTAGCTATGTTTACTTGCATCTAGCTTGCTCGACCTTATCGCTGCCATCGAGTGAGATATGCAATAAAATTAGGGGTTATGTGCAAGCAGTCCTGGAGAAAGGCATCCTGTATTTACCCTGAAAGGGTTCCTCGTCTTGAACAACTCTGAGCCTTAATTTTCCCATCTATGAAATAAGCGGGTTTGATGACTTATCATTGAGCCCTCTTTCTGCCATTAAATGCTGTGACCTTGTTGTGCTCTGACCTTTTGAAGTCTATGACCACACAGAATAACCACTCTTTCGCATAGCTTCTTAATACCTACATTTATACAGACCATGGTCAAAACCACATCCTTGGTGTTGGCAAAGTTGCCAATGTCAAAGATCTGACACGGCACAGAGAAGGGAACATTATTTCACGCAAACCAGCCGTTGGCACTAGTGTGCTAACAGGACTCTCTCTGTACTCAGGCTCAGGAAAGTCTCCACAGTCAAGTCTTTAACTGAAAATGCAGGTGCCCAAGAGAAGTGAAGACAGACCCGTCATAACATGTATTCCCATTCAGGAGGCATGTGGTTTCAATAAGCCTTGCTGTGTTCATGACATTGTGGTCAATACTTTATTATCAACCTTTCAACAGAATCCTTCCTCCAGAGTTCTGGCCAAGCAGACCAAACCACACAAATACAACTGTATATTGAATTATTATCCTCTGGCATTTTGGGGGGGGGGGTTTGAAGAAAAAAGTGTTCTCTTTATGTCTTCTATTTTGTTAAATAATGTTGCTATCTACCTAAGTCAGAAGCTAGGAATCATCTCTGAGTTCTTGTCCTCAGACTCAACAATTATCAGTGACCAAGAACTGTAAATTAAACCCCTTTGTCATCTCTTAGCTGGGTTTAGATGAGTTTTAGTACCAATGCTACACCCTGGCTCAGGCATTCACTGTATCCTTGCACAGACGGTTTGCAATTATGTTGGTTGATGATTCAGTACTGACTCTGATGTCTCTCCTTATTTAGGATGAGAAATTTCTAAACGCACATGCATGACCCTTTTGCTCACAGCTTCACACTTTACTTTTGGCTCCTGTTTCTTACACCAGTGGTTTGTAGACTAAGAGTAGCTCAGAGACTCTTGGAAGGTCTGTTCAGATATCTCAGCAGACTCTTAGTTGGTCTAGGACAGGGCCTGGGAACTTGCATTTGTAGCAATTTTTCCAGATGGCCACAATGCTGTCCGAAGAACCACACTCCCCTACTGTGAAAGGTATAAACTCAGTGTGGTACCGAGGATCTTCAACCGTGTCCTTCCAGAATGGCTTTTCATGTTATTTCATGTCAGGCCACACACAGACACACTTACGATGTGTGGCTCTCAATGCCAGGTCTGGTAGCAAAGAGACTTTCTATGTTTTGAACAGAGACTCCAGACTGTAGACATGACGCTTCCAGCCTCATGAAGCACTTGATAGGGATCAGACAGAATTCAGTGGGCATCTCAGTACCCAGCCACCCAGCCAGGGACTGGCAAGCATTGACACCCAAGCTTTGTAGCTGTGCTTCATTGTAGGCGCCATCCAAAACTCTGTCTTCCTCTGTTGCTTTCCATCCATGTGGCAAAATAAACTCCACCGCCAATTCGTTATTCAAGCCAAACATAAACAAGATCTAAAACAGAATAGAATGGACGAGAGCCAAGTGGGAAGGTAGTTTAAGGTTATGAAATCTGGCTAGAAACCACACGTTGTCTGAACTTGTAAATATCAAAGAGCCAGACTGGGAAACTATAATAGTATAATAATCATTAATAATAATAAAGTCATGCCATCCCCGCTGTTACTCCAGGATATAAAATTATAAAAAAATTAAGACATGAAATGCTTATTATGCTCTTCTGTGCTAGAAGAGAACTGTTCCACTTACAGCCCAGAAAAAGCTACTTCTGTTCCATGGAAGATTCTCAGAGCCCAGAGGTCAAGGGAACCTCAAAAACTGTGAGATCACTAGAAATTTTGTACCCTACAGACTTTGCTTTACCTTCTTTTGAAATTCGGAGTTCCTGCAAAAGGAAACAAGGCATTCCCAGCTCCCGGAAATACAAAGAAAGCCTCAGTCTTTCACCCCACCAAGTTATCATCAGCTCCCACAGGAAGGTGGATTGTCTGGAAGAGTCTGTGATCCTGAGGACCGTACCTGCTACTGGGTGAGGCTCTCTGAGATCAAATTGTTACTGTTCGCCATTGCTGGAGAGCCAAGCAGAGTTAGCCTTGATCTTTAGCACATTTATGCATTTGTCTCAAGTTTTTCTGTGTTTTGTTTTGGTGCAAGTGTGTGTGTGTGTGTGTGTGTGTGTGTGTGTGTGTGTGTGTGTGTGTGTGTGTTATTTTGTTGGATTTTTTTCCTAGTCTCATAATAAAAAACAACTTGAAGTTTCAGTAGATCTTGTGTACTGGCCGGTGTTATATATCAACTTGACACAAGCTAGAGTCATCAGAGAGAAAGAAAAGTCAGTTGAGGAAATGCCTCCATGAGATCCATCTATAAGGCATTTTCTCTATTAGTGACCAATGAGGTAGGGCCCATTGGACACTGTCATGTCCCTGGGCTGGTGGTCCCTAGTTCTATAAGAAAGCAGACTTAGCAAGCTAGGGGAAGCAAGTCAATAAGCAGCAACACTCCCTGGCTTCTGCATCAGTTCCTGCCTCCAGGATCCTGACCTGTTTGAGTTCCTGTCCTAACTTCTTTTGGTGATGAACAGCAATGTGGAAGTGTAAGCTGAATACATCCTTTCCTTCCCAACGTGCTTTTGGGTCATGGTGTTTTTATCACACCAATAGAAACCGAAACTAAGATATCTTGTAATATATTATCTTCTCATAATGTATTCATGTGAATTGTATGTGTTATGTATTATATGTTCTTCTAGAATGAACTTTCAAAATACTAGGTAAAACATTAATTTTTGTCTACCTTTGGAACCTCTTTCTTCCTGCCCACTCCCAAATGACAACAAAGGCCAAACGACCAAATACCACCACCCAATAGTGCTTTGAATAAACCCCTCTTTAAAGTATTAATTGCAGATACTTACTAAAATTAATTAGTGATATTCTCTTAACTCTGAGGGTTCCTGGGAATCTGTGAGCATTTCTTCCATTTATAGCTTAACCTTCACAGTTTGTTGGTAAGCCCCTGATAAAAATGGATTTAGAACATTTTCTGCTTTTTAGAATAATTTGATCTATTGATCCTGTCTGGCCTCAGGCTCTATGTGTAGCCCAGGAAGACCTTGAACTTCTGATCCCCATGTATCTATTTCCCAAGTGTTGGGTGTATAGGCATATAGCCACACTTTCAGTTAATGAATTCTTAGGGTAGGACTTAGGACTCTGTGAATGCTCTATTAAGTAAGCTGCATCTTTTAGCTCATATTTCTTTAAATAGAGCGATTTTGTCCAACATGGTCATCACTAGACACACACTGCAATTCAAGTTTAAATTTACATAAATTAAATAAAGCAATGAGTGCAGTCCCTTAGTTACACTATCCACAAATTAAATATTCCATCATCACATGGAGCTATTGGCTATGAAATTAAAGAAAATGGATATTTTTTAAAAGACAGAAAAAAAATCCTCCATTATCACAGAAATGTTTAACTAACCCTGCTTTAGAAGTTTAATTTCTTTACAGAATTCACATTATTGTCTTGCTTAAAAAATCTCCCACAACATTTTAAGGCTCATGTCATGACTACTGTCTTTTCCTTCCCACATTCCCATGGTCAAAACCCAACTTCCCTGTCAACATCTCCAACTCCCCAGTTAACCATGATCCTCTTCCACTAGTCCTTGTAGACTCTGACTTGGGAGGCTCTCTAGACTGTTCCAACCCCAACAGAACATATAAGATACCGGTTTAATTCATGACTCTAAACTATACTCAAATGTCACCTCTCTAAAGATTAGCATCATGACCCAATTAATGTGTAGGAACACTGTCATCTCCTCTGTCCCTACCCCATCTCTGTCTCCTATTCACCTCAACTGTTATCATCCTGCTTGCTCACACATGGAGTAATGGAGGCTTCCAGTCTTTGAGAATTATTCTACTCTCTAGGTATATCCCAGGTATCTTTTGGCCAATGTCTGGGCATGGCTTGGTGTCATATCTGCAAGGTATGGAGGATGAAGGTCCATACTACAAATGTTCACTGGTTTAAATTTGAAAGTCCATTTTTCTGCTCAAATGAGCATATGATAAAACAAGAAGACCCCAGCCTGGGTCTCCATTGTCAGTGCTGTGAACTTGAGAAAGCTACAGGACATCCCTGAGCATTGCTTGTCTCAGCCACAGAGATAACTCATGAGCTTATAATGAAGATTATGTAGCATAAAGGATATTAACCAGCCTGCCCAGTGATACGTTTATGTAAATCTAAACACTCAATAAAAGCATTTCATCTCCATGTTTCTCTTTAGAAATATTTGAATTAATGGCAACACAATAATGCAATGAGTAGGATTTTTTTCCAAGCTAGTAAACGACTGAGCTCTTAAAAGTAACTATTTAATTAACATCTCATTTTTGTTTATATTACTCCAAAAAAAATCTGTGTTATCCCAGCTCCACAAAGTTAATCGTTCAGAACAAATGTGTGTCATTTAAAATCTTACATGAAAAGCAATCCCTTCGAAGGCACTAGTGAAGCACAAATTCTCTCTGCCCCTCTTAGGCTTCTAATCACTCTGGTTATTCTTGTTTCAAACGTGGCCACGAATGCAAAGGAAAGGACAAAGACAGTGAAGTCTGCTGGCCCTGAAGCCCTTGGCCCTGGCCAAGATTCCTGAGTTGGAATCTTGATTTGTGCACTTTCTAGTTTGGGAGTAAATTAATCAATAAATACCAGAGCGAATCTGGTCAATATTTTCTCCCAAGATGAGTGTATCACACAGACCTTCTCCATCAAGGCCCCTGCTAAGTTTGCCTGGAAATACTGGGATCACCTGAGACTGGAAGGATTAAGATTGAGCTTTTATTAACAATTCTTGTGATAATGGTAGAATGTGTTTGAATGAAAAAAAGAGCGAGAGAATATGAAGGTTCCTGGGAACCCAGAGACCAAAAGAACCAAGGCATCTGGTACCCAAAATGGCTATAAAGGAATCAGATAAGGTGAGGGAAAGGAAGTTCAAGAGCCGGAGAGATTCAGGGCAGGGAGTGATGTCTGCCAGCCAGGATGACACTGTAACAGGTATTGGCAATGCTGAGAGACTGGCAGCCATCATCCACTTTGATATGTCAAATAGGTATCTCAGTTAGCCACTTGTCCTGAGTTTGAGACCTAACTGTATTGACCATCACTTGGACTAGTCCCTTTGAGTATTTTATATGCACTGTTGCATCTTACATAAGCTCTGGCATATGTACCCTGAGAAGAGACCATAGCTAGTGTCTTAGGGTTTCTATTGCTATGATGAAACACTATGACCAAAAAGCAAATTCTAGAGGAAAGGGCTTATTGGGCTTACACTTCCATTTTGTAGTTCCATCACCGAAGGAAACCAGAACAGGAATTCAAACAGAGCAGGAACCTGGAGGCAGGAGGTGATACAGAGCCCATGGAGGGGTACTGCTTACTAACTTGCTCCTCTTGACTTGCTCAGCCTGATTTCTTAAAGAACCAAGGACCACCATCCCAGGGATGGTACACCTACAATGAGCTGGGATCTCCCGCATTAATCACTAATTAAGAAATGCCTTACAGCTACATCTTTTTTTTTTTTTTTTTGGAAATTTTATTTACATTTCAGATGTTCTCTCCTTACCCCATTTCCCCCCTCCCTCCCAGGAACTCACTATCCCTTCCCCCCTCCTCCTGCCTCCACGTTGGTGTACCCCCACCCACCCTCCCCCGTACCTCACCTCCCCACCCTCGAATATCCCCACCCCCCACGACATCCAGCCTTCATGGGACCAAGGATCTCTTCTCCCACTTATATATAGCTCCCTTGCATATATAACAGCTAGATCTTTTGAAGGCATTTTCTTAATGGAGGTCCCCTCCCTTCAGATAACTCTGGCTTGTATCAAGTTGACATAAGACTAGCAGTCACTTCTCCAGATATGTCCTCTGTATCACACACAGCTTGTCTTTTAGGCTCTGGCTGGTTCCCCTTCATTGTTGCTCCTGTTCTTGGTCATGATCCCATGGAACTGGTATCTCCAAGATGCTGGGGTCTTCTGCTGTCACTAGGCTGCACATTCATTAATAACCTCTCCTAGAAGTCTAAATTTCTCTAAAGTGTCTCTTCAACCGCCACTGAGGCTACAACTTCACCAACAGCCTCTCCTGACCTCTCACAGTGCCAAGCCTCAGCTGCTTTCCATGATCCTTTTATGCCTTCAAACCCAGTGCCATCAGGGTGACTCTTATACTACCAAATTCATCTGCCAGCACAAAGTATAACCTTGGCTGCCTCTGGAACACAGCTTCTGTGTGCTGACTTTCAGGAAACACTTCCCAGAATATGTCACCTCAGTGATGCTGGTCTCTTCTTAATCACCTCTAATTTCTCAGATCCAGCCAACCAGCACTGAGCATCCCAGCAATGCCCAGCTTCACTTTAGTAGTTCTGGTGTCCTGTTAGTCACAGCTGATTCTTCAGCCCCAGCTGACCAGCACGGACTCTTCACACAAGAAGCCTGGTAGAGTTTTTGTTTGCCTCTAAAATTTCACAAGTCTCCAACATCTGCACTGCTCTCAACATTCAGTAATGTTTCTAGTCCTACTTTCCAAAGCCCTTCCACAATCCTCCCAAAAACTAACATGATCAGGTCTGTCACGCAATACCCCTTTATCCTGGTACCAACTTGTCTTAGGGTTTCTGTTGATGAGATGAAGCACCATGACCAAAAAGCAAGTTGAAGAAAGAAAGATTTCTTGGACTTACCCTTCCATATCATTCTTCATCACCAAAGGAAGTCAGGACAGGAACTCAAACAAGGCAGGAACAGCTGGGTATTATGGAGGCATTCTCTCAATTGAGGTTCACTCCTTTCAGATAGCTGTAGCTTATGTCAACTTGATATAAGACTAGCTGGCATGTGGTAAAAGCATAATTCAAGATTGGGGATGTGGCTCAGTAGGAATGCCATTGCCAGGTAGGTGAGGACCTGAGCTTTACACTCCAGGACGCATGTGCAGCCTGTCATCGTGCATTTCTGCAGTCTCAGCATTCCCATGTCAACACAGGAGAAGTTGTTCCCAGAATTCACAAGCTAGCCAGCCTGTCATACACAGTGATTAGCCACAGAAGACCTGTCTCAAACAAGGTGGAACATGAGGACTAACACCCAAGGTTGAACTCTGACCTTCATGTACACACTGTGACACACACACACACACACAAAGATAAAAATAAGTAATTAAATAAAGACAGAATTCATGCATGAAGGCTGGATTCCAAACCAGACTCTTGTCTTTAGAATCCTTTTTTTCTCTGCTTATAGACTCACGACCTATCCACCCTCACCCCCAAACACACAGTGCTGTGTTAGGGGTCTGCTTCTGCAGCTCACAGTCTCTGTCAACCACAGATTTAGCTGGGATGATTTGCTTCCTCCTGTTTAAAATGAGGATGATGCTGCCATGGGGAGTCTGGTAGCTGTGTGTGAGAATTCAATGAGATGAGGCGTACAAAGCCGTTCGACACTCGGGAGAGGAGTAATGAGCAGGACAGTCTAAACAAAGAGCAGTGTGCCCACAGTTTGCAGAGGGAAATAAATTGCTTCTGCACCCCAGGAGCTGACAGTGGTCTAAGTTCTCACTGGAGCAGCTAAGTGGATAATTACTTTTGAAAAAAAAAAAAAAAGCATTCTAGAGGTGGAAGTGCTAGGAAACTGAGCTTCATACATGTCTGCCTAGTTTCATGTGATTGGTTACTTGTGAACTATTGTGCTTCCCATTTGCTGGGTTCTCTGCGGAGGTTCAGAAGCTCCTAGGAGACGGCAAAAGAGCCATACTGGTTTTTGTTGGTTATGCTGGTGATGGTGGTAGTTTTTTGTTGTTGGATTTTGTTTGGTTGGTTGGTTGGTGGTTGGTTGGTTGGTTGGTTGGTTGGTTTGGTTTGGTTTGTGGGGTTGGGGTCTGTTTTGGTTTAGTTTTTTTTGTTGTTGTTGTTTGGGGTTTAAGATAGGATCTCATGTATCTCCAACCTCACTGTATAATTGAACTCCACCTCTAAAGCTCTGGAGTTACACTGCTGTAGGACCATGAAAGGACAGCATGGATCTCCAGAACACCCCCCCACCCCAGGTGATCCTAAGGGACGGTATGCATTTTGACACACTCCCAGACTCTAGGCTCCTGATAGGAGGCTTCAAACCCCCATAGAGTGGGATCCTTCAGTCACATAGGACAATGCCCCCTAGCCTCTCCACAGGTAAGAGGTGTGACTACAGGCCACAGAACCTCAAGACAGATCTCGATATTAATGAGGTACCTAAAGGCCAGAGGGATGTAGCCAATTAAACATTCCTTCCCAGACCCTCCTCCTAGCAAAAGGTATTTAACCTCAGGCCAGCCCTGAAAGTACTGGGGTATAGTTTTCATCCATTTTCTGCAATGAAAGTAAATATCTTAAGACACAGACTGTTTCCCTTCTTTGAAATTTATTGTGGAGAACAATGGAGCAGGCCTCAATCCACAGAGCTGTTGCCTAATCTCTCACTGACGATCTCTCTGGTTCACAGTCACAGAGACCACAACCACCCAGCCCAAGCAAGCAAGTGAGCTGCCACCACCAAGAACTCTCCTCCCCGAGGGACACAGCCAGCACTTCTCCCCCTCCCCCTTTAGGCTGCGGTCAAATCCAGCCCAAACATCCTTGCTTAATTCACAGCCCTTCCATGCCCCCCCCCCACTCACCCACGGTGCCTGGTGGCCCAAGGGCCTGTGAACCAACTGGTTTCCAGCTGCATTTTGGTCCTAGGGATTCCCCAAGCCAAGACCTCTAGCTCCCTGTGGGACCTCAGACTGTGCTCCCTCACCCCCAGTGCTGTCTGCCTGGCGAGACCCTAGTCACATGGAGAGACAGACGCTGGACCCACACATCAATCCATGCACACTATAACCCAACACACTGCCATGTCTGACAAGAAACCATACATTTTTGAAACCATCTTTTGAAGAATACGGTAAATTTCTGCAACAGCTCATGCCCTCAGAACATAGGTCCTCATGTTCACTGATACTTTAGGATATATTTGGTTTCATTATTAATCCAGTGACACCTCAGTCCATCAGCAGATACCCTAATTGATGAGACACTATAGTGTTCTTCTCCTCCTCACTCTTCTCTTTCCCTTGGGCTCCACTTTCCATGTAACCATCAAATAAGCCACTCTAGCTATATGTCTAAAACACCATATACTGACAAAACTTCATTTCATTCATTATCTATTGTCTATGGGAGAAATTCCAGCCCTCTCTTTTTCTGGCCCCACCCACAACCACTAATGTGATACCCAATTCTTCTGGAGCATTTATGACAAGCTGTTGTTCTTTCGGAAAGGATGCTTTGCCTCCATACCCTGGTCCATGTGTTCCGCCCTTTCTAGACATTCTCTTTCCTCCTTTGCATGCAGGCAAACAACCAATGGATTCCTAGAAATTAAGGTCACTACCACCCAGAGGTGGATTGAAGGTCCCTCCTTGGTATTTCCACATCACCTTGTAGTGCTTTTATTATGGCTTGAGTAGCATGTAAGACCCTCAAGAGTAACGAACTTGTGTTATATCCAGAGTGCATACTCTGGAGTAAAGAAGATGTTCAGGAAATGTTTGGGGGAAAGGGATGGGAGGGCCATAGAAAGTAAGTTACTTGGATCCCCAGCCTATGACAAAATGTCTACAATAAGTCAATGCAAAGGAAGAAAGGTCGTTTTGGCTCATGGTTTCAAGATTTCAAGCCATGGTCACTGGGCTTCATCATTTGGGGCTTGAGACAAAGCTGAAAAAGTGTGGATGCAGCACAGCTGCTCCTGTCACAGCTGCAAAAAGTGGAACTCATTGAGAAGAAAGGTTCAGAGATTGATGATAGCCTTCAAAAGCATCTTCCTAATAACCTACTTCTTCTAACTAGATTCCCATTCCAATGTTTGCAATGCCTTCCAATGGTGCCATCATCTAAGCACCCAAGCTTCACCACATGAGCCCTTGGGAGTCACTTAAGAATCAATGACATTAGAAAAACATGGAAAGTAAACATAAATTACAAAGAAAACCAAAAACTTGACTCTGAAGCCTCTGGCCTAGGGAGTCTTCCTGTCACTTCTGGCATTGGGTATATGGAAACACACACCTATCCAGGCTCCCCTGGCTCAACACCCCAGGTTGGTTTCCAGCTGCACCAGTACAGTCTGGATTTAATTATTTCTCTTGTGCACATGTAGCCATGTGCTTTTTAAAATAAAGCCATAGATCAAATGTTGGCACTTCTGATAGAACATTTAAATTTCTGGCAACGCATCCATGCTAAAGCCCAGCCACCAGTTCAGAATGAACTTACACAATCCTGACAACCATGGGCAAAATGGTTTCAGACTCCTGCCTCTGACATCTCATGGGCTTTTGACATTCTCCTCCAAGTCTACAGGCTGAGACACATTGAGGTATGACAGAAACTTCTTGTTGGTTAGTCCTCAATGATCCCTTCTGAGAATTGGTCCTCTATAAGGTTTTGCTTATACCTTTCCAATCCATTCACTGATATAGGATGACTACAGAATCAACCATCACTTTAGCCCTGTGTTTCCAGTGTTAGGCAGGCAAGAAGGAAGGGAAGGAAGAAGGGAAGGGAAAAAGGAAAGAGGGAAGGAGGGAGGGAAGAGGGTAAGAAGAAAGGACAAAATGAAGAAGAAAGAGCAGGAGGGAGGAAGGAGGGGGAAGGGGGAGAGAAGAGGGAAAAGGATGAGAACCCTTGGAATCCTTATCATTACAGAGGTTATTGAAAGATGCCTGACATATGAAAGACTACCAGCATAGTCATTACTAGGAGTTTGCTTGCATTCCACTTCTAGCAATTGCCCTAAGAGATGGTTTCCTTGACTACCACATGAACCAAATGCCTACCTCACAGGACTGCTGTACCTATTGAGTGCACATAGGCAGGACTTCTAACAAAGGATTCACATATGGCAGGCATTCAACCAACTACACTTCAAATAATAGTCACTATTTAAATAGTTCATAACATTGGAAATTATCAAATAATCAGTCCCCACAGACAGATTATAGTTAACAAAACCAATTAATATGCAGAAGCTATGAAAATTCACGGACTTCAATAGTAGTCTCATGATCACTGGTCCCAAAAATGCCCCAGTCCTCTCAGACTTTCCTCCTTAATTCTAATCCAGTCATCATCAATTCCTTACAGTCCCACAGAGCATATGGCTCCCTTCACTCACACAGTGCTTTCTTCCTGGCATAGGAACTCAAGAGCTCCACTAGATAGATAGATAGATGATAGATAGATAGATAGATAGATAGATAGATAGATAGATATTGATTTATGCATATTAGCTGAAGTGTAATGGACATTTTGTTTTGTTTTGTTTTGTTTTGTTTTACATCAGTGTTCATGTCTGTACTAAATCACAACTAACATACAATTTTGGTTTGGCTTGGTCTTTTTGTTTTTTGGAACAGGGTCCCTCTACATACCTCTGACTTTCCTGGGTGTCACTATGTACACCAGGCTGGACTTGAACTCACAGAGCTCCTACTTGGTCTGCTTCCTGAGTGCAAAAACAAAAACAAAAACAAAAAAACCCCTGAAGGATCAGCAGAAAGACTGGAGAGCTTTAGGAAGACTGGAAAGGGCTGAGATTTTCCTGTTCTTCCATCCAAGTGTACAACAGAAAACCTTTTTGTTTATGAGAAGTGGGTAGGGATTACTCCTCACTAACAGTCAATCAATTAACAAAGCAATTCTGCAGAGTGAAATGATAGTAACAGGGCCAAGAAAAGACAGCACTTGGAGAAGACGTGACAGGTCTTGCAGATTTGAAGGATGTTTTCTGTCATAACTGTCAAAGCCCAGATAATATTCTCATTTTTGATCTCCAAAAATCCATTTCTGTGAGATATCTGGGACCATAATCACAGTAGATGTGTGATACACCAATCTACGTATTGTCCCCGTGTACTGGGTTGATAATCCCTCTCAAACAAACCAAACATTTGTTTGCTGTTTAGAAAGGCTGAGCCTCTGACTCTTACACTTCTCTCATAAATAAATGGATTAGGAGGTTTCACTTGATATTTTAAATCCTAGAGATTAACTTAACCATTTCCATTTGTTGTAACTATTCAATATTCACACCGTTCTTCTGTCTGCTTAATCTTATCTAGTCCTCCTTAAATGCATCACTGAAAGACCATCTCTTCCAAGAAGTATCCCAGATGACCAGTGTCTAACTAGGAGCCTGCTTCTTGACTTACCCAGCATCCCAGGCCTGGTTTTGTGCCTCACCTTTTGCCATGCTTTTTCCAAATTTCCATGTGTCCACCTTGTTAAACTTTTAGACTACAGACTACACCCTTCTACACACACACACACACACACACACACACACACACACATACATACACATCTTTTTTTTTCTCTTGGGTTTCTCTGGAATATGGCCCAAAGTCAATGGTTATAAAGTTTCACAAATGAATTCCATTTGATTTTAGAAAGTTATCTCTGTCTTCGTTGGGTACCTTCCCTGGGTTTGTTTCTACCTGTGTGAACTGGACATGGTAAGATGAGCCTCACAGATGCTGTATCATACACGAAGTGTGTTATGAATGAAAAGTACCACAGAGCAGTAGCCATCCATGTTGGCAATATTATCTATAACAGGCATTATCTAACTGACTAGAATTAACTAAGCAATCCATGATTTATTTATTAGTGACTATTACTTTTACTTATGTCCCATTTTTACAGCCCTCTATCTTTTCTTTCGGGTGTCTAGGTGAGAACAAAAATGATCGAGCATCCAGAAGATTCCAAATATCCAAGTACAAGGCTGCCTGCACATGGAAAGTTTGGGCATCTGGCCAGGTTTTTGCTGTCTCCAGCAGCTTTTCATCCAGGTTCTCCTGCATTCTGGAAAGCTGGTGTGTAAAGCATAGAGACAGCCCAATCCTGCAAAACAGAGCAAAAGGTGAATTCCAGCCTATCACGAACACCTTCTGGAGACCCAGACTGCCCCTACCTTGAAATGCTCACCTTGAATACTCACTTTTCTATGCCTGGGGAAGCAAGATTCCTGAGCTGATCTAGTGAGTGCATCCTGAAGTTGGCTTATAGGGTCTTAGGTGACCAGAATCAAAAGCGACTCCACCACAGTGAAGGTGGAAAGTCAATACATACCCTGTATCTACTGTAGACTGAGAGATGGAGGATGGAGACTTCCCCCAACAGGAAACACAGATAGTTGTAAACACGATGCAAAAGGCAAGGGTCGCTTATCTCATGAAAAGTCAAAGAAGACAAGATCAGGTTCGTGGCCAAAACCAAAAGTCAATAAAATTATTCCTAACAATATTCTACTATACTCATAGACTAATTGGTCCCTAGCACAATGGTTATCAGAGAGGCTTCATCCAGCAACTGAGGGGAGAAGATGTGGAGACACACAGCCAAACATTAGGCAGAGCTTCAGGAATGCCAGAGAAGAGAGGGGGAAGAATTGTAGGAGCCACAGGAATTGAGGACATCAAGAGATGACTCCCCCAGAATCAACTAAGCATGGCTAATAGGGGCTCACAGAGACTGAAGCAACAATCAAGGGGCCTACATGGGTCTGAGGTAGGTCCTCTGCATATGTAACATCCTGATGACTTGTGACCATGAGATGGCTCAAGCCTGATGATCTGAGTTAAATCGTGGAATTCACACAAAGGTGGAAGGAGAGAACGAGCTTGGCGAAGACGGCCTTCCACATGCACCAGGCACATGAGTATGCAAACCCTCAACATCACTCAGTGATAATAAAGCAAAATAGAATTCTGATGACCTGAACGAACACTGCCCTTTGTGGGAACTTATGGAATAGCAGATAGCAAGGGTCCTTATGTTCTTCCCCGGTTTTCCATTGCTGAAAATTATATGAATGATACAACTTAGTGAATTTCAGGCATAATAGGGAACGTGGAACATGTTTTAAATATTCCCAAATGGGAAATGGCCAACCACACATAGTCACATATGTAAATAATAGCTTCCATCAAACACAGTAATTTTTTAAATAATATTAAGTATTTCTAGTATAATGTTAAAAATGAAAACGAGACACAGATTACTACCTTTAGGATGGTGAGAGAGAGAAAGAGAGAGAAGAAAGACATAGAAAAAGACAGATACTAACTACACTTTCATAGATACATAAGAACCAATTATATTAAAACCTTGTTGGGGGGCGCGGGTTCAGTGTTTAACCAAGTTCACCTGACCTATACAGTATGACTCTCTCCTCCATCAAAAACGGACTCTGAGGCCTGCAGTGAGAGTCAGTCTTAGGCTTCCAGGGATCATGATTCTGTGCACATGCTCACAGAATGCCTGGATGGAAGTCTCACGTTTGTCTTTGTGTTGTTTGGGAAATTGAGAAGCAAATTCTGAAACTGGAAACATCTCCAGGTATAGTGTAGATATTATTTTAGACCTAGTAGGAAAAAAGAAAGCAACAACACAACCTTATTTGGGACATTGTCAGTTCTAAAGGCAATGCATTCATACACTGCTCACCCCAAAGAAAAAATCATTCTTTAACCTTCCAAGTGTAATGTCATTACAAGTCATTTCAACCACCTTGAATCAGAAGACGGTATTTACAGCTGATAATTCTGGCTTAGATAGGGCTTTCTAGCCACTCTTTGATTTAAGGACAATAGACAATAGCTATTGATTAAACAACTGTCAGTCTTGGGGCCTCTAGAAACTGGCTGAGCAGAGATACTTGGGCATTTCCATGCAGGCTAACCTCTCGAGGTGTTTGCCCCTGTTTAAGACAAGGGCTCTTTAAAATTCAACCGCATCTCAGGAAACGGGGGAAGTTTCCAAGCCCAGAACTTCCCCCCTGGACTCGTATTCGCCAGCTTGTCAATCAGATGTTCAACCTTCCTTTAAAGTTTAAGCCTTATTAACCTACACACTGGATTTGAGTGGCGATAGGCCACTGCAGACAAAAAGACGCCCTCTCAGGTTCCAAATCCTGTCGTCCTGGTTCAGCTCCCCACCAACTCCCTGGACAGGATGAAAGACTCCCTCACAGTTCTGATCCCTCCAACACAAGCGATGAGAGGACAGTGCTAAAGAAAAAGAAAAGAATAAAAGTTGTTGGAGGCCTTGCTGATTGAGACGTCTTGGAGGAAAAACAGTTTTGCAGCTAACCAGACTCTCCCAAAACAGGCGGGAGTGCCCAGCCTCTGTCCTCCAGCTCCATGGCGAGCATGCTGTGCAAGCCATATGCAAGATCCGAACCAAACATATAGTTGGCAAAAGTGCCGGTTTCCGGGGCATGCGTGCCAGGGTTGCCCAGATACTGGTTAGCTCCAGAGTTACAAGTGTTCTAGTTAAGAAGATTTTTTTTTTTTAACTAGAAACGTCAATAAAATGACTAGTGGAGGTGTCTTAGATGTCCACAATATGATGTGTAAGGCTAAGGCTTGAGAAAGGGAGCCCTGGCCCCAACCCTGCTCCCTGCATCCCTTAGTTTCTTTCTCTTTTTTTCTGCGTGGACCTTTACTTCAGGGCTAAACAACTACAGCATCCTTTTCCACCAGGCTTGTTTGGCTCCTCTGCCACTTTCCTCAAATGCTAGCTTCAAAAGCACAGGACCAGCACACATCCTTAACGGCTGAGAGAGACTGAAACACGCAAAGTCAGAGACACAGAAACATACAAATAAGGCTGTATTTGTCACTTTCAAGAGCGTTTCCTACTTTCTGAAGCCAGGTGCAGCAGCTGGAGAAAGCAGGTCTCATTTTTGCTGTCTTGACATTTATTTTTACCTGCGTATTAAAATATCATGGGCTGGCCTATGAGATGGCTCAGCTGGTAAAGATGCTTTGCTGCTGAGCCTGAAAACCTGAATTCAATGCTTGGGACCCACATGGTGGAAGGAGAGAAACTAACTCCCAAAGCACTGAACACACATTCATGTACACACACACAACACACACACACACACACACACACTGTAGTAATTTCTCTTTTTTTTTGATATCAAGATCTCCTTACATTGCTAGGTAGCCTGGAAATAGAAAGCAATGGGGGGAAGCTACAAGAAGTATATTCATGCTTTAGACTCTTCAAGTCTTGAACACTGTCTCCCAAAGTCAGTGGGATTGGGTGCTTTTCCAAAGAATTGGAAAGACTCATCCAGGGACCTCTATGACCTTGAAATCCCACTTCTACCCCAGGCCTTGTGCGAGAGGGTGAGGGAAAAGCTGAGAATGTTATTTTTACCTACTCTCTTCCAATTTCTTCCCTCAGAGTCCATAGTAAAGATCAATTACTGATGCAGTTACTATTTTAAAGATGGTGGAGAAACGAGGAGGGACAACCTGTGGGTCTTGAACCCTTCAGGGTCAAATGACCCTTTCACAGGAGTTCCCTAAGACCATAAGAAAACATCAATATTTTTGTTATGATTCATAACAGTAGCAATAAACAAACAAATAGTGGTGACTCCAAACAGTTATGAAGTAGCAACAAAAATAATTTTACAATTGGTGGGGGGTGGGGGTGTCACCACAACATGAGGAACTGTATTAAAGGGTCACAGCATTAGAATGGTTGCAAACCTCTGATTTAAATCAGAAGAATACAGCTTCATCTACTCATCAGGGCTGTGAGCATGAGTCCTAGCCCAGCACCATCTTCATTGAGGAACTCTGTGTACCATGCATGGTGGAGGACAAGGGCTCAGGTACAATCGTAATCTGACAGCACAGTGTGCTAACACAGAGATGCTTCAGTGCCTCTGGGTAATAAAGTTGCTGTCTTGGGTCACCTGAGTTTTTGATCAGTATGTGTTAAGTGACACAGGACATTGAAGATGTTTTATATTATTGTCAAATCTTCAGTTCTATCAGCTGCCCCAGCTTAGCTGAGCGATCCCCTCCTTACATGACCAGATTGACACCCCATAGACACACACTAAGGGAGCTTCCCGAGTTAATGTACCCAGAGAAAAATCTGGAATTATGTGGTGAGTCCCCTCCCCCAGAAGCTATAAATTTGGGTAAAATATTAAATTTCACTTTTATAAGTAAAAAAAGGAAAGAAACCTGACTTTATTCTCTATGCCTTTTTAGAAATATCAGTACGTGTTAAGGAAAAGCAACAGTTAAAATTTCAGTTCACATTTGGTTTTGTTAGTGGTAGGTATTTGGTTGGTTGGTTGGTTGGTTGGTTGGTTGGTTGGTTGGTTGGTTGGTTGGCTGGCTGATTGGTTGGTTGGTTGGCTGGCTGGCTGGCTGGCTGGTTGGTTGGTTAGAACAGAGTCTCAGTGTGCAACTGTTTAATGAAACTCACCACATAAACCAGGCTGGTCTCCAACCATTGAGATCTGCCTGACTCTGCCACTCCAGCCCTGAAATGAAAGGCATGTGCTGCCATGGCCAGCTCTTGTAGTTTGTATTTTAGGCAACGTGATATCAGATACATGATTGATTAGATTCCTCTTGTTGGCTTTTAAGCAACATGATGAAAATAAATCACAACAAAATTAACACTAGTAGCATTCATACGGAGTTCATTGAAAACTTACAGCCTCTCCCAAATATGTTTTGTTTTTTGTTTTGTTTTGTTTTGTTTTTGTTTAGAAAGGAAGTTATAAAAGGAGAGGAAAGGTTACTCTCCTCCAGATTATTCAGTCAGTCTATTTCTTGGGGTCAAGACAGACTATTTGTTTCTATGTCTGAGAGAAAACAACTTAATGAAGGCCCCAAAAGATCCACTGCCATGGCTCACTTTTCCATGGCTCAATGTCTTCTTCACAAATGTCCATCAAAAAGTAGGGAGGAGGCAATGTTGTGACTCTTGCAGAGTCGAGACTCAGTGAGGACGGTAGCAGGAAAGTGGCAAGGGTGCTTTGATATTGGCAACAGCTGGCCTTGCCTCAAACAAGTGAAACTTCTCCTTTCCAGTGGGGACCCCTGTGCCATAAAGTGTACTGGGTTCTGAGCACTCAGGGTCACAGAAGGTAGATGTGGTATGGAGAGAAAAATAACAGAGAGAAGATGTCGTCTTAGGAATAGTTTTTAGTCTGTGTCTTGGAACCCACTATAGCAGAATGACCTTGCCTTTCACATTTACACAGAGCAACTACTCAACAGGAAAATGATACGACTTTGTTAGTATACAATGGATTTATCTTTGAATATATGGAGAGCATTAGAACAGACAGGGGCATAGCTCAGTTTGTAAAGTACTTGTCCAGTAAGTACCAGGTCGTGATTCAACCTCCCAGAACTCACTATAAAATAGCTAGGCGTGACGCTAGGGAGAGAGCTTAGTAAGAAAGGGCACTTGCCCTGGAAGCACACCAACCTGAGTTCAAATCCCCAGCACATGCATAAAAAAATCCAGAGATGGCTGCACATGCCTATAATTCCAGCCCTGAGAATGGATCCTAAGAGCTCACTGTCCAACTGGTCTAGCCAATCACTGAGCTGCAAATTCAGTGAGAGTTCCTGTATCAGAATGTAAGACTAGGGAAATAGTGCAGCAGATAAAGGTACTTGCTGCCAAGATTAATGACCTGAGTTCAGTCCTGGGAGCCGCATGGTGAAAGGTGAGAATTGACTCTTGAAAGGTCCTCTGATACACTCATGCACACACAGATATCATATTAAACGAAAAGATGGACAGTGATTGAGGAAGGCATTCAGCGTTACTCTCTGGGCTCCTGGGCTCCACATGCATAGACACACATGTACACACATGTGCACACGCACATACACATGAACATGTACATACACATACAAAATGATCAACAACAGAATATTTAAATGAACATCAGACATACAAGGCTTCACACAAGATATATAAATTTTCCAAAAGAATGTAAAAAAATTGCACTCTCATTAAGTCCCCAAGGACTTTAAACTATTCAAAAATATGATTCTGTATTTAACCTTTCAAATCAAAACAATATTTTAAAAATACCAAGTACTGTTAAGATGAAAGAAAATATGCACAGACCTACATTGTAGATAGAAGTACAGATTGATATCATGAGCTGGAGGCTATCCAAATGTTTTAAAGACGGCCATACTCCCTAACCACTTAATTCTACTCTTGAGGATTGCTCTTAAGGAAATAATTGGGACGTGTTAATGATTTAGCTAAACGGATGTTTGCTGCCGAGATGTTTGTAACCGCAAATATTTAGAAACAAAACCTAACTATTCAGCATTCATTCATGTAAGTCATTCAACAAATATTTACCAAGCACTTAGTAAAGTGAGCCATGGACTGAGTAGTCCTCTTAAATGAAGGCATCTTAATAGAATGGAATATTCTGGAAATATTATAATAATAAGAGAACACATAATAACAGTCATTAAAAGGCCACTTCATATTAACTAGAAGAAGAAAAAAATTAAGACCTACAGATGTTTGAAGAAAACAGTGAATGTGTTTTCATAAAACCTGCAGCAGTGCGTGGATCTTCTGGGTGTCAAAATGCAGTTGCTTTGATTTCTCCCCTTTCTCCTTTCTTTCCTTCTTTCTTTCCTTTTTCCTTTCTTTCTTTCTTTTTTCTTTTTTCTTTCTTTCTTTCTTCCTTCCTTCCTTCTTTCCTTCCTTTCTTTCTACATTACAGCGTCTTTCTGCTATTTTGAATTATTTTATTTTTTGAAGTCATTAATTTATCAAATACACCTACACTGTGTTTTGAAGAAACATCTGCTACAGAGACCATGCCAGCAGACCTTGACTTTGTCTGTTGGTGGACTGCTCCAGCACCTCCAAAGACCTCGCTCTTGGAACTACTCCCATGGGTATCAGCTCCTGATGTCAATGAGGAGTAGGAACTTTGGACTCAGAGCTGGTGGACTCCCACAGCACCTCGTACACCACTGTGCCTATGTAGGAAAGTTTGCTCTGCCTTCTATCCTTTTATTCTATTTTGTTTGTTAATTATCTGGTGTATTTTTATCTCTGGGTTACTTTTACATTCTATTTCTTTCCTAAACTCTGTCCACTTGTTTTTAATCTCCTTGGGTTGACTTTAATTCAATCTCTGAAGACTTGTTTTCAGGGTTTTTTTTTTAACATAAAAATTAATAAAATGTCAGAGAATGGAGATACATGCCTATGATCACAGCACTGGAAGCAAAGGACATCCTTGGCTACCAGCAAAGTTTGAAGCCGTTCAGGGCTACCTGAGTCTCTAGTTCAAAACCAAACAAATAATAAACACATAAATAGACATTGTCCATGATGTTTCTAAAAACCACACAAATCTTTATCTAGACTTGTCTCCTATTTCCTTAAATGATATTTTCTTTGCCTTTCCTAAAGGTCCTCTTCCTTTTCTTCACAACACCTGAATGCAGATGTGAATTGGGTTTCTTCTCCCTGTCCTTTATCTTTACATGTGGCCAGATATTGATTGAGTAAACAGATGTGAGAGAGAATCGGAAGTGAGCTAAGTCAAACACACAGTTTGATTTCAGATCCCACATATCATCATCTGCTCCTAGGTCTCTTATGTTCTTTACCAGGAGCCTGTTTTCTGGTTTCTTTGTTTTGCAGTGCTGAGGAGGGAGTTGTCAAACTCAGAATCTTGTTCATGATGGACGGGCACTCTACCACTGAGCTACGTCCCCAGTCCCAACTCAAAAACTTTTGTGCCTAAAACATTGGCTCGGCTCCCTTGGAGGATTTTTGAGACAGTCTCAAAGTTTTGCAGGCAGGCCAGTCTCCTGAAGACATGGTGACCCCAATTCTGAGTCATGTGGTTGATAATGTGATCTGATATCCTGCACCCCTAACATGTTAGCGGCACAGCTAATGTTATAGTTCTTGAGACCACCCTTTGAATGAACAAAGCTTTGTACCCCAAAACTCTGGATACACTGCCCCTGAGTACAGCAGTTACCCTGGTGTGGGAAGCTGGTGAGAGAGAACTGAGCTGGTGGACCTCTACAGTGTATTCTACCAAGTATTTCTATGTATCACCCCTGGCGTTTCTACTGGGCTCATTCCTTACCCTGGAAGGAGCCGGATTCCATCTGTCATGTGGCTCTAATCAGACAACTACTGGATAATGCTAAGACCCTAATGGATGCTTGTAGAAAAATGTGCCTGATGATCAAGATCTGAGCAGATATGTGAAGATGACAAGCTTTTACTTTGTGAGAGTGCAAAAATATTTGACCAAAATGTCCTAACTAGTAGTGTGAGTTTGTTTGTTTGTCTGTTTGTTTGTTTTGACAGCATTTCATATAGCCCAGGCTAGTGCCCACTTCACTCTGTAGTCAAGAATAAATTTGTAATTCTGAATATGTTACTGAGAGTTATAGGTGTGGGTACCACACTCCTTTTTACACAGACAACTTAACTAGCTCTTCCTCCGTATTCTGTTTTCTTATATGCATGGAAATAAAGTTTTAGTTATTTGGATTCTGCTTTTCATTCTACCTCCTGGGCAGGAAATGAGCCTTCTATGCCTCCAGTGGAAATTCTGTCCCTGGTCTCTAGGTAAACTGCTTCAGGGGAATTTGCTTTCAAGGCCTGTTACAGGGAGGCATCCTTTACAGGGAAGATTCCTGGCAAGAAGAGCTTACTAGCAGCCTCCTCCTGCCTCAGCTAGTCCTTCAGCTGTGCCTGCCAGTCTCCTCCCCTGCTCTGCCCAACCCCCTGCCACTCTTCTCAGCAAGTTCTCTGACTGCCAGTAGTTCCTCAAAGGTCTGCTCTAACCTCTTTGCCTCCTCTCAGAAGATTCTGGCTTTGTTTTTCAAAGAAAAAGTTAGTCCCCCAGTTCCCACAATCAATGTCTTGGCTTTCACTCCCCTTGCTGCAGACTGAAATGCCATCAACTCTTGTCATTCATGGCTTCTTTGCTTGGAAGTTCTTGCTACTCACTGAAATAGTTTATAATTCCTAACCCTATACTGAGACACTTTTGCAATCATTCCTGAACATGCAGAATGTAGTAAAAAACCTGAGCCCTAACACCCAGGGTAGAATGAGTCCCACATTCTGACTTTTTTGCTTCAGCATTCACCTAACAACTGTATGTTGTGTAGTATGTTGAGTTTTGCTTTTTCATATTTTCTTATTGGTGAGTTCTCCTTTTTGGTTGTTCACAAAACCAATGTAGAGATGTTGTCTTACAGAGAAAATAACATGTACTAGACCAGGGCCATGCAGCAGGAATGGCAGTCATGAATTCAATGCTAGAGAATCAAATATATATATATATATATATATTATATATATATATATATATATATATATATATACACACACACTAAATACGGTGTCTTTAACCCAAACCACATAAGGAATAAAGTTGTATCTCTTCTTGGTTTTTGTTTTATTTTGTAAAATAGGGTTTCTCTATGTAGCTTTGGCTGTCCTGGAACTTACTATCTAGACCAGACTGGCCATGAGGTCAGAGATCCACCTGCCTCTGCCTCCCGAGTGCTGAGATCAAAGGTGTGTGTCATCACGATCCAGCTAATAAACTTGTATCTTAGTTGACTGACAGAAATGTGTTGTGAGAAAAGAAGCTCAAAACAAAACTAGGCTTGCATTTTCCTCAAGAGCAGTACACCCTGAAGTCACTAATTACAGTATTCATATTGCCTTTATAGGATGTTAACTACTGCAAATGGTGAAAACTGGCTGGAGAGCTTTGGTCCCTCTCACTTTCCATTCGAGTGTAAAGAATCAGGGCTATCCTCTTCCCTGTATCCTCCATCCCATCCTCACTCCATCAGTTTCCTCCACATTGCAGCTGTCACTTCTCCTTCATCTGTTTCTATCTACTTACACATGTGTTCGTGTTTCTCCTATCCTGAGAAACACAGTCATCCATTAGCTAAGCCTGCCGTCAACAGCACTCTAACTGCAATACATGCAGGGGACCACTCATTCCACATCAGGACTCTAAGGAAGGTGTAAGGAAGGTTCAACTTCTGACTTGCAGATGAAGATGATACAGTGGAAACCTGCAGAGCAATTGATCCAACCTCTTATTGTCTAATGAAGGGATGGAGAAACCCCTGAAGAAAGAAGCAATGCAAGGAAGTGAGAGGAGTTAGTCGTGAAGTTGGCTGTGAAGACACAAGAACAAGAGGGGAGACATGACCAGGAGGGACAGCACAGGATGAAGAACAGAAAAGTCTTCCACCCTAACTCAGTCCTATTCTAGGCAGCCTCCAAAGAGAAGGTTGTCACTTCTGAGCTGTGGCAGTGCTGGTGGCTTTTGCCACCAGATGCATATTGGCTCCTTCATCTTGTATGGTTATGCCTGGTCATATGTGCCTGGTCATATGTGGCTACTCTGAGACATGGTATGCTCCCTGGGGTTGTGGTGGAGAAGTAGGGAGGTGGTACCCTACAGCACTGGGCATGTAGGTACTAAACCAACCCAGAAGATCAGGTAAGCCACGCTCGAGATTGCACCTTGTCCATTTACCAGTGTTTATGAAGAGTTTAGTTACCTTTCTCAGCATCTGTTTCCTGGTATAGTTAGAAGTAGCCACCCCGCTGAAGACTGAATAAGGAAAGCAGGTTAAGTACCATGGCTGGCATGGAAGTCAAACCTAGGTAAATGTTTGACACTGTGATTCACCTCCAATTCCCCGCTCCCAGGAACCTCCTCCCAGACCTAGCACAGAGGCTAATGGTTCCTTTCATGGGGAATTCAATCTCTCAAGTGGACTGTGCGATTTTCAAAGTGGAAGATCACATAGTCATGTCAGGACTCCTTCTGCTGTGTGTACAGGAATTTCCAGAGAGGTAGAAAAGACTGAAGATAAGCAGGGGGCGGGGGGGAAGGCTCAGACTGGCTTTGTGTAGTCTTTGAGACAAGCTGCCATCTACTTTACCAGCTGTGCAGAGCTGAGGGTACCTGTATCTAGGCTCTTCCCATAGTCAGAGCCGCTCAGTTGGAGTGGTGGGGTGCAGTGGGCTTCCAGGTCCTTCACCTAAAGAGCCCATACTTGGGAGATGGGTCTATGTTTTCCACACTGGAAGTCTCTCGGAGCCCCCAGCCTTTTTAAAGGGAAGTCATGAGCATACAACACTACTAGGTAGCTTAAATGTAGAGAGCCCACAATAACTACTAACCATCGTAAAAGAAGAAGAGAAAGGGGGTGGGGACAAAAAACATAAATTCCTGGAGAAAGCACCCCTCGACTCTGTGAAAGTATTTCAAATCTGGCGGAAACTTTTTCTCCAGATGCGCTTTCCCTGGCAGGGTGACCCTCCAGAGGCGACAGCAATGACAGAGAGGAGTCTTCCCATAGCCAGGACACAAAGCTAGTGTTGTTGAAATGAGAGCCGTGTAATCAGCTAAGACATTCCTGAGCAGAACCAAGGGCAGCACATACCCCAACCTTGAACTTCTTTCCCTCCCTGCATTTTTCTAATGCTTCCTGGAGAAAGGAGCACCCAGGGGCCTGGATTCCCTTTTAACTTAATTAGGAGCTTGCAGGAGCAGAGCCTGATGCTGAGAACTGACTGTGGGGGTGCAGGCACTTTGAGAACTCACCCTCTTAGGCTACAGCAGCCTCCTGTGGGGTGGTGGCATGGTGGTGTCACAGGGATCTTGGCTTCCCAGATCCTAGGGAGATGGGTGCTCCTAGCAGGTGGTCTGAGGGTTTTTCTGCAGATTCTTCACAAGGGGCTGGCTTCTCCCTCTGACACCCACACCCATTGGCCTACGACACAAATAAAAAGCCAAGCATGGACAGTCATTTTTCAGCATCTGCTGTTAGCAATCCCAGGCCAGGCACTCCTCAAACGCAGAGAAGGTAGCAACACATGCCCTGACACTAGGCTGAGCGGGGAGGGATCCTGTGCTGATTCTTCTCTCTGTGGCCTAGGACAAATGACAGTGTCCTCCCTGTGTGCAGATAGTCACAGGAATTAATTCTAGGACCTGTGGTAGCAGTTACAATTAGAGACAGGTGGGAGTATGTACAATAGTAGCCAGCAATTAGAAACTGCCCCGTGAAGGTCAGCTATTGTTATGACTTTTATTCTGCTCATTTTTCATAAGAGTGGAAACCAAAGAAACATATCTTCAATCCTCCAGCAAGCCACATGGGGCCCTTGCTTCTGAAGCACTCACACACCCTAGCTTGTCCTGCTGTGGAATGGATCACCCTGGGACCTTCCTTCACTCGAAATCCAATCCATTCACACAAACCTTATATATGCTAGCTCCCTTGAGCCCATCTGAGTAAGACAGGAAGGGCTCTGGGATCTGCAGACTGCTGCCTCCGGGGCTCTCGATCATCTTCTGCAGAGGACCGATGGGTAAAGAGAAAAACAAGACTGCATGAGAGGCAAAGCAATGGACACGCTGCAAACATGGAGGGATCAGGGCAGAGCCGTGAGAGAGAAGAACTCTGACACACTTGATGTGCTGCATTGTGTGGATGAGCCCTAAAGCACAGTAAAGTCATTCTACTTTCGAAATGGGAACTGCCACTTAGGGGTGTCTCCATAGTTGTCTATTAGCCACCCACTGCTTTCTTTTTACTGAACCCCATTTTCCATTGGTACCATGCTCTGACGCCACGTCCCTCCGCTGCCAGCCTCCCCCATATTCCCTTTACAGAAGGCTCTGAACTTGTGGAGCTCAAGGTCCGTCCCTGGGGGATCTGGGTCTCTGTGAGGGTAGCTGTAGCTCTGCCCTGAGCTTGTCATTTTCGTGTCATGCCTTAGTGCCTGGGTCTTGCTTGGAGAGAGGGCACTCCCAGGAAGGCACAGCAGTACAACTCTTCCAGGAAGAGTCAGCTTGGAGCTTCATTAAAGTCAGCATTAAAGCTCCAGGGTGAGAATGGGGCAGGGACTGGAGAGATGCCACATCAGCTAAAACATTGGCTGTTCTTCCAGAGAAGGGTTTCAATTCCTAGCACCCACGTGATAGCGAACAACCAGCTCTAACTCCAGTTACAAGAGCTCTGGCACCCTCTTCTGGCCTCTGTAGGCACTGCACACATATTTCACATAGACTTCCATGCAGGCTAAACACAAAGAGAAAAGGAAAACATGAACAAGACTTTTTTTTTTTTTTTTTTTTAATTACATCGTAGGCAGAATTAAAGGGCATAGAAAACTATTTTTAAGTTTCAGATCAGTTGCACTCCATAAGTGACTACTAATTTCAGGACTTGTGGGGTAGCTCAGATCTCCAGCTCTACTCCTAAAAAGTGAGATAGTGGAAAATGGAGACTTGGCCGGGAAGGGATGTCTCCTAAGTGATACATGAGTGCAGGTTTGAACTGGAAATTGGGGTGATCCAGGACTGAGGTGTAACCCTACCCACTCCCTGTCAGGAAGTTGTTCCCAAATGCATCTGGCACATGTGGCTTGTGTAACCCAACCAATCTGGCCAATCCTTCCCTGAACCTTCACTGGGAAGCTCCAGGAAACCACCGACTTCGATGTGAGCCTCAGCTCTGTCTCTAGTTTGGGTGCAGGCTAGAGAAACACAAGAAGGCAAGAGAAGGGTTAAAAAAGCTAAAAATAAATAAGGATCAAGGCTTGGAAGCAGATAGATACCTGTGTCTATGTCTGTGCTCCTGGCCATGCCTCTGCTTCTGTCTCCGCCCCTACCTCCCAGGCAGCTGAACCATGGAAGCTAAAGATACTGAGTTCTAGCTCTTCTTGTATGTCACACACCAAAGAACCTGAGCGTCAGTTTCCCCATCCCCCATCCATTAATTAACAGGCTGACCAAGTCCATCTTCCTTGGGGTACTCTCCCAGCTGTGAACATCTGGAATCCTACCTTCCTCATGGTCACCCTCCCTGTTAACAGTCACAACACATTCACGTCTCCAAGGTGGATGGGACAGAGAATATGCAAACATGTCTAATTAAGTCAGCCTTTCCCTATGTGATTCCAGGATCCCTGTAACATTCTAGAGAAGTAGAGGACTGTGAGCGCTCATCACATGCTTGATCAGAGCATGGCACTACAGCAAAAGAATTCTCTGATTCCAAACATGTTGGGGGGGGAGCAGGGCCGCATACCACTGTCAGCTCGCCTTACTGTCTCCCTCCCCATCTCTAGGCAGTTGATTACCCCTGCCCCCAGAAGCATTCATAGTCTTGAACTTTCTAATCATGGCCCGTCTTTGTCTGGGCACTCGGGATCATATGGCATCAATTGAGAGCGTAACCCGACTCAGGTTTGGTATTTAACATACCTGCTGCAGAGGAAGTGTCTTTGAAGGGGAGGCCATGTGCGGTGGCCCTCGACCCTCCCTTCTGCATGGCCCAGCCCTGCACCTCCTAATCAGTCTCCCCAACTCACCACGGAGGAGGTCTCGCAATGGAGGGCAATTATGAGGGCAAGGAGATGAAAGAGGCAGGCCCAATGGTCCTAAAGGTTCTTTTGCTTTTAAATTATCCATGATTTACCTGCATAAAAGGAGAGGAAGTGCCCAGAGATTATTCTAATTGAGCCAGACTTTTCAAATCATGGAAATACCAGCATTTCCAAGGGGAAATCCAATCCGTTCAAATTGCCCCCGTGAGTAACTCATACAAACAGAAGGAAAGAGGGGCTTTCATTCACCAATGTGGGTCTGATCAGTGTAAATTGGATAAATGGCAGGGCCAGGAGGGCAGGGAGCGCTCAGCGTCCTCACCCGTGTTTTCTTAGCCACGTTTGTAAAGGAGATCATTCTGGAACAGAGGTTGTCGGAAGAAATGCCTCCAGTTTGCCACCAAGCCTCCTTCTCTGGTTATTGAAAACAGGCAGAGTTCCTATCACTGTCCATCCCTAGGTCTCCTGATTTCTCTGCCCTGAAGGTCTGCAGAAACCCTCCAAAACAGGACATGTTTCACCTTTGTGAGTATTTTGGTTAGCACTTCTGACAAGAAGATGAAATCTCGGTGTGATTGCTTGGCATCTCTCCTGGGACAGAGTGAAAGGTCCGAATGAATGGCCACCTCTGTGAGTGGACAAGTCTGGAGAGGAGGAATTCGAGGCAGAGAAATTAAGTACCTTCCAGAAGGTCAAAGTTCAAATCCCTTGAAAGCTGGGGCAAGACCTTCCCGCTTTTGGGTTCCTGCTCACCCCAAGTTGAGACAATAGTCCTTTTCTTCAGTCCACTCAAAGCTCCCCCATACATACACATATGCATACACAAACACACATATATACATGTGTATGTATAAGCACACATATATAAGAATATCCCTATGAAGACCCTGTGTGTGTGCACATGTGCTGCCTCATATTTGACAATGGGCTCAATAATTTCTAAGGAAATAAAAATGATATCTAATAGTACATACGTATATATGAACTATATGTATGTATATTCTACATTGATGTTCTCACTTTTCGAAAAGAAACATACACCCATAAGTTGATAAACACACATGCTCATGTGCCTATTTATGCATAAAGTCACACTTACTACATATCTCTACATCTCAGAATCACATTTATCTAAAAACAAATACCAGATAACAACACTGATACTCGAGACCACAGTTCAGTGCACAGAGTTTTCCTTGTTAATCAAAGATTAAAGCCCGATTTTGGGAAGCCAACATGCTGTTTCTTTCATCATTTTCCAAAACTGATAACCTCAGCTTTGTGAGATACTGCGACTAGATGTCTACAAGCAAACAAGAAACAAACAAAAACCAGCATGGTGCTTTACACCCCAAAGGCTGCACTCACTATTCAATGGCATGAGCCTCACAATGACACTGGGAAGAAAACAGGGACTGTTTCTGCTCCCACTTTGCAGAAAAAAAGACTTTCAGAGAGGTGGCCAACCACTCACCTAAGCCCTTGGATCTATGCTCTATAGTGAAAATGATCAGTGCATCTAGAATCCCACAGTCTTCCTGACCAGAAGGACAAGTGAGGCAATTCCAAAGCTATCCAGGTGCCCCACAGTCCCTATCCCTCTGTAAAATGCTGTCACCTCATGAGCAGACAGATAGGATAATTTAGGTTCATAGGACTGGGTGCCAAGCTCCAGGTCAGGGAGTTGTTAAAGCAATTCTGAACACTAAAAAGGATGAAGAAGTGACTCTAGACATGGCTGTTGGACTTATGAACTCATAGCAGCTGCTGTTACATGCATAAGGCCTGCAAAAGATGCATCCAAACCCAAATAAGATGCAGCCAACTGTATTCTCGCATGAATTCGGAAGGACTCGAAGATCCTACCATTAGTTGAAAAGCTATTGGCAAAGAAAAAAAGAAAAGGAAAGGGAAGAAAAAAGAAAAGACAAGAGAGGCAGAGAGATGTTTTAGGGGTGGAATCCAGGGAGAGAGGGAAGAAAGGTAGGGGTGGATATGATCAGACTATACTATGTACATGTATGAGATTGTCCAAGAAGAAAGAAAAGGTATTTAATCAAAACAAAAGTGACCCTACAAAGAAATGAAGAGCTAGTTCAGTACTCACCAGAGTCTCCATACAAGGAGATCCAAGGGTTTCTTAAACAGTGGTAGCATGGTGACAACCACAGCCACAGATCTACTACTTATGGAGTATAAATAAGTTCTGTCTCCAGGAACAATAGCTCCTACTCAGAGCTTAGTTTATTGTATCAGGAACACACTGAGGATCCTAATCAAAATCTAGGATATGAGTCTACGGCTCTCATTCTTGTCTCACTAGTTGACTTACCAAATTCCTCTTTGTTGGCAAGTGGACAGATGCTCATATTTAATACATCATTTCGTCTGAATGCTTGAGTAATGAAGATGGCCTAGAAAGATGCCCAGCTTACTTCTTAGAGGTCATGTTTACTTCCCAGCAGTGAATCCTTGGGCATTAATCTTCACCATAGCTCAGCTTTCATCCTCTAGAGTATCCTATGGGTTGTGACGTCTTTGGGGGTTGAACAAGTCTTTCATGGGGATCACCTGAGACCATTGGAAAACACAGATATTTAAACTACAATTTATAGCTAGCAAGTTTACAGTTATGAGGTAGCAATGAAATGATTTTATGGGTAGGGGTCACTACAACATGATGAACTGTATTAAAAGATCACACCATTAGGAAGATTGAGAACCACTAATTTAGAGTCTCTGGTGGTTCTGGGGAATATCTAAGAGCACTGCATTACAAACAAAAAATCCCTAGGCACTTGTCTCTGGAGCACAAAGGAGAAGATTCTAAGGGGAGGGACATGAGGGTCTCCTTCTGTGACTACAATATAGGCCTATGGCCCAAAAAGTATTTGTAACCCCTATATGACACCCATGGCACTTGAGCTGCTAATCATGGATATTGGATGAACAGCAAACCCTGAGGTCACACACATCTCAACTGTTATCAAAAAAGACCCCTTGTGTCAGCCCCCAGACTCAACAAGCATGCCCATTTGTGGTCTGTTTGATGCCCAGTTTTAGTGTTTTGGTTTTTTTGTTTTTATGTTGTTTTGTTTGTTGGTGATTTTTATATTTGAAGCGGACTTCAAGAGTAGAGCTGAAGATCTAACCAGTAGTCTTGGTCCAGGAAACTATGCTGTGTCTTAAGGGAAAATATGGAGTCCAATAAGCCATATCAGACTGGGATTCAGGGCTGTCAGCCATCAGTCTAGTGTGTCTGCCAGGAGCAAAATGTGTGAGAACCCACAGTATCTATGGAAGTATCTTCAAGCAAAAGCAGAGATTCTGTGCTGATAGGTTGACAAAAGCACTGTAGCCAGTGATTCTATGCTTTCTCTAGGAGCTGTACTTCAGCACTGGCTGCTTCCATGGTTTCACTGGCACATGAATAACATAAATTAATTGCAGTCATCCAACATCTCATTCCTAAACAGGCAAATATAAGCCCTTCTGCTGGCTTGCCTTTGTGCCGTGGCTCATGTCTAGGCTGCCGTGTGTCTCCACGTATTCAGTTTTTGGCCTCAGGGTGGCAAAATACCTGAACACTGACCTTGTTCTGTCTGTCCTCTGGCACGTACGTGCTACCCCATCCTTCTAAGGCTTAGAGTCCATGCCTTGACAGCCTTTGGACCTCACCCTGATTCCTTTGGTTAGACCAGTTTCTCTCCCTGTACAGTGTGCCTTGAGACTTGGCCTCACAGACATTGTCTCAGAAGGCAGTGAACAGGTTGCCTCAGGCCAGATGTAGAATGATGACACTGTCTTTACAAAAAGTGTGAGAGAGGCAGGTGGTGCTTAGACAGTGTGCCTGATACCTGGGTAGAGCTGAATATGTCATGTTACCCACATATCTCCTCCTGCAGACCTGGGTTCTTAAGACCAAGTTCTTCCACTCCCACCTGGACATCCTTGATGAGGGTTAGGGAGGGAGGGAGACTCAATGTCTCATTCACTCAGACAATAAAACCCACAGGGATTTGAAAAGTCAAAAGCAAACAAAGTGAACACGTGTCTCCCCAGCAACAGCGCAGGAACGCCTCAGAACTGGTGCCACAGGCTTCAAGGATCATTAGGAAAGGATACAGGATGTTTCTAGTATTTGGGAACGTTGGCAAATTGAGGTAGTTAGCCCCTTGTTTAGGAAGTCCCTCAGCCTGGACAGGTGATGGGAGGCAAAGAGCAGATCTGGTTGTAAAGAGAAATCAGCTACTTAGAAGAAAGACTGAGATGGACGAGACAACAGAGAAGATGGAGCAGGGATTGTGGACAAGGCAGGAAGGGCTTTACAAGACAGAGCATGGGGTATCAACATATGAGGAGAATGTTGCAAATGAAGAGGTTGCACAAGTGTTTATGTGCACCAATCTCAGAGAAGCTGGGTCTGAAAGCACCACTTACCTCATGAACTATGGTCTACAGGTAGCTCTTTCCACCCTAGGTCCCCTTCTATTCTAGAATACAAAGGTCCTCCATCCTGCCTCACGTGGATAAAGTTAAGGTACGATCACTGAGCACCGACATGACTCTAAGCCCAGATATTGCTTAGATATAATTAATCAAATGTGATCACATAATTAGTACTTGTTTCTCCTTTTAAAGGCTCAAACTGGTGTGAGGAATGAGTCTGCAAAACTTTCCCATAGCTGATTTGCTCGGAAGTTTCCAAGAGGCGGAAAGCCCTGTCTACCATCAGACAGAACAAAACAGGCAAAGCACAGCATGCCAGTGGATGAGTGTCTACTTCTGTAGATGAGAGAAAAGCAGAGCAGGCATCCCAGAGCTGACTGGGAGGAAGAGACACATGGGCCTTTGCACTCTCTTAAGGTTTCAGAGACTTAATAGAAGCAGAACAGGGAAGGAGGTCGATACTCCAAGGCCTGAGAGACTGGAGGGCTCACCTTCCTGTCCCAGTGGCCTTTCAGCATCCGCAATGATAATAACACCCTGTGGGTTTACAGGAACTTTCCCAAAGGATCTGAAAGCTGAGGAAGACCTGACCTCATTAGTCTTTCCTCTGTGGGAAGGTCCATCAGTTCCAACAAGTCAGATTCATGGTGAGTCACCAATAAGGGCAAATCCAGGACACTAGGGAAAGAAACCCTTGGGATTCCTCCTCCAGTCCCATCTCCCCAGATCTACATTGCTGCCACTCCTACAGTATCATACATGCCCTGATCCATCCAGAGATCCAAACTGTGCTGTCCCTAGTTCTGATGGAACAAACCTAAGAGTTTGCTCTGAGCTACCCCCTTACAGGATAAAAATACTTCTCATCCAAGTCTGTCCTTGCTTTGTTCAAAACAAGGGCCTTTCTTGTGGTCAAAATGAACCACCTGTTCTAGACAATCCAGATTGTCCCATGAGGAAGGCCTATGGTGAAAGCCAAAATGCACTGTATTTATTACCTAAGAGCTTGTTGTGGTTTAAAGGTAAAATATCCTTCCAAGCTAAGAGTCTTTGGACTTTGAAACTGTTAATATCTGGGGGATATTTGAAGTCAGACTAAATGCATTTTTGCATTATAAAATGATCTTGAATGTATGAAGACTAGAAACAGAAAGTTATAGTTTGAGTATCCCTCATCGGGTCCATGTGTTTGAACATTTGGGTTTCAGCTCAGTTCACTATATGAGGTGTTGGGAAGCCTTTAAAAACATGGAGTCAGGCTGGCAGAAGTCAGGCCATAGGGACCAGACTTGAGGTTTATAAAATGGCTCTTTACTTCCTGATAGTACACCCAGATATGAGCAGGCCATGCCATGAGTTCTTAAAGGCCATGGATGGAGTGCTTGCTGCTATGCCTTCCTCACCATGATAGAATTGCATCCCCTTAATCTGTGAACCAAAATAAATGCTTTCTCCCTTAAATGATTTCTGGCGAGTAGTGCTTTCAAAGCAACGAGAAAAGTGAGCAAAGCAATGTAGAGCTAAAAAGGTGCTGAGAGGAAGTGTAGACTGGAGATGTTTCAAAACCATTGTACCTCCATAATGAGCTGGGTTTCATGATTGGCTTGTGAAGGCATGTTTTCTCAGAACACACACACTCCATATAGTCCCATGCCATGAGACAACATGCATTGTCCTCTTGTGTACACAAATGCACATATCTTTAACCTCAGACTTTCTTCACATACTATTTACTTGAAGCAACCCATGGTACAAGGATATCTATGTGCATCAACCACATGAATGCATTCTAGAAGCACACATAGAGACACACCAGGACAGAAAGACAGACATAGATACAACACACACACACACACACACACACACACAAGGCTGTGCCAGTTTCTCTCAGTCGGTTGTCTTCTTGTTTACACTATAGATCCTTCCAAAAATAAGCTGCAGATGTGTTGCCAAATAGCCCTATGGCCTGTTGGTTCCACACCAGACACCAGTCCATAAGGTGACAGCATAGGCTTCTCTATTGCTCAGCCCAGAATATTCCCACTTGGGACCTCATAACTCTTCTCCCCTTTCAATCAGGGAACTCCCATTAGGCAGATCCTCACCTGAGGTCATTGTCCTTTCCTGGGTGTGGGAATTAACTTTACAGCCAGGTTCCTTCTGGGACCAGGTACCACAATATCATTATACTATATGGGGGCTTCCTGGTAGAGCCAGGGCTTTACCCAAGACAGAAGCCCATTGTCTGGACCAGAGAAGAGAGCCACATTGTCAGTGAGGTCAAAGATTTTGAATGACTAAATCAAGTTTCCAGTAAGAGGCAAAGGTCCTGATTACCTGCTTGTTCTGAACCTTTTCCCCAGCCATTACCTTTCTTTTCTTGGTTTCTTCTAAGACAGGAATTTTAACCTACAGATTTTGACCCCTTTGGGGGATGAATGACCCTTTCATAGGGGCTACCAAGAGCATCAGAAAACACCAATACTTACATTATGATTCACAACAGTAGCAAAGTTACTAAGTAGCAACAAAATGATTGTGCGGTTGGGGTCACCACAACTTGAGGAATTGTATTAACATGTCACAGCATTAGGAAGGTTGAGAACCACTGCTCTAAGGCAATGACAATGATACTTCCAATGACAAACTTTTGTGTTGGTTGAATGGAATAGAGCAATGGAGTAGGTAAAGCCCAGACTTTTGTCTACAAACCAAGAGGTAGCTGATAGTTATTAACACCACCTCTTTTCTTTTCCTGAGAACCAGACCTAGATCTATAAAGTCCCTCATAACTCTAGATCTATAAAGCAAAAAAGGGTTAAGCCTTCAGGTCACCCTGTTTACTGTCCCCCGTGCGGAAAGGAAATAAAAAAAAAAAAGAAGAGAAGAAGCCAAGTGATCTACTGCTCAAGGCTTCACAACTTTAGCTGAGTTCAAAGTCCAAGTGTAAGGTCAGAAGGAGTCTTGGAAATCACTCTAGCACAGGCATAGTGAGCCTTGCTTTACTTTGAGATCTTCCTCAAGGAGGAGGGTCAGGCTAACAGGAGACACAGCTATCTAGCCCACATCGATCATTTCAACTGTTCTTATGAAATCCTGCAATGCTGCCAAAACAGTTCACATCTCTCACTTCATAGGTGAAACTGGGAAACTAAACCAAACCCAGGAGAAGAACTGAGGAATCACCTACACCTAGGCTTTTTCATCACCAGACCAGGGTATCTCATCATCATTATCATGACAACTTACAGGACATCATTAACATCAACTCTTTTTTTTTTTTTTTTTTTTTTTTTTTTTTTTTTTTGAGTGGAACCATGCAAAAGACTTGGCTCAATCTTGATGAACAGAATACAGAGGTTAAGAGTCTTTAAGTTGCACATCTGGATTCTACGTCAGTGGTCTGTTTCTGATGGTAACTTCTAAACTGCAATTCAAACACCACCTACTCTGGGAAGCCTTTGGGAAGCACTGCACTAGGGAGAATAGATGACTTCTGGCATAGTGCCTTACCTCCAACTCCCCAGATCTTATACCAGGCCCCGTAATTCCACTTTTCCTCAATTGGTTTGCAGGCCCATCTTTCTCCCCAGAATTGTATGGGTCTTTGTTCTTTGAGAAGTAGAGGGACATAGGATCTGGTGCACAGTGGGTGCTTAGTAAATGTCTGAATGAGAGAATCAATCAAACAGTGACTGAATCAGTGCTGTGAACATAGGATCCCTAAAACCCATCACCCATGCACAGTAACCTCTCATTATTAAACACAGGGAAGTCATTAACTGGTCCCCTGACACTTAGTGCCAACAGGTCCCAAAAGAACTCAGTGCCAAGCCTGGCACTAGCAGTCTGAGCTCTGAGCAGTCTGATGCTGTGCCCTAGGGTATCGCACAGAAGCCCAATGCCACCCACACTGAGTGGAGAGGGTGAAAGCGCTTTACCCCCATTAATAATGGGCCCATTTCTCATCTGGCTTCAGAGTCTGTGAAGCTGATCCAGGCTCAGAAACTTCAAAGGGAGCTCGGTGCTGGAATTGGCCCCAGAGGGTACAGAGCAAGACAAAACATAGGCCACAGTTTTTATACTGTGGATGGTATATAGGAAGTCATTGTTACTGAGAACTTGCCCTGCCAAGCCTACTAGATTGAAGGAGCCGAATATCTCCTATCTCTGCATAGCTTAAGAATTAGTGCACAAACTATTTTGATTCCAAGGCCCACCAGACTGTAGTGGGGCATTGCAACATGTTTTGTTTTCCCCTCCCTGGAATTCTCCCTCAACCCCCAAAACATACACAAACATACAAGATAAATACAATAAATAAAAACCAACACAGACTCAAAATCCAGTCTATCCAACATGATCCTACAAACCACACAATAGCCAGAGTCATTAAGACAAACAATGAAAAAAAAAAACTAATTGAAGTGGGTAAGAGGCTCTCTCCCCAGTAAACAAAGCCGGATCCCAGAGAACAGACTCCTTCCCTCTTCTTCACAGTCCTCCAGTAAGCCTAGGCCTCAGTGTTAGTGATGCCGATAAGAACCGTGGGTCAGAATGAGTGTCTTCCCAACTGTACCTTCTCATTGTCCTACCCTGGAATACCTTGCAAAGTATTTGAGCCTCAACACTGAGATTATCTCTTTCTCGTTGTTTGACTTGTCTGTTATCAGTCTTCAGGATCCATGAAATAAGGCAGGTTCACTTTTACTTGACACATAGCCTCAACACCCGAGGGAAGAGGCTGGAATGCAGTAGGCACGAATAATGATTTTATGAATAGCTGTCAGATGCCTGGCATGTGACACGTACGAGACAGTTTCCTGGGTGGCCTTAGACCAACCCTGTTTCTCTTTTCCTTTCATATTCAGTTCTCGAGAATAACTGTAAAATGTGTGAGGAATGCAGGCTTCTGAGCAAGAGAGGGACAAGCCTCAACAGCTGGTGCTCCTTCTAATCACCATCCTGCTGGCCAAACGCAGTTTATCCTTCAGAGCTTTAGTATGTCAGGTCATGTGACCCAAATTATAGAAGCCACGGAAAGCTACTCCCTGGGCTTTCATGCAGCTGAGGCCTATGCAGTTAAGGCTCCATCCACACCAGGCAGAGTTTCTCAGCAATGGAGAACTAACCTACCATAACTACTGATCATTTGCTGTTCTTCCCGACCTGTCAGGAAGAGATAGGTCCTCATCGTGTAACCTATAAACATAGACATGTTTTATAGTGCAGTAAAGTTCGCTGATGCATGGTGAGACAGCCAGGCAGAATGCATCAGTTGGCAGGACACCCACCTGTGGGATGATACAAGTTATGGAAGACTTTTACAAATATTGAAAAGAAACCTAAGCAGGTTAGCCATAAAATGGTTGAAAAATCAAGGTTATCCTTGTGAAGAAACCTAAGACTGGTGAGAACAGAAAAAAATACACAAAGCTCATCCCCTGGAAGGAGAAAATGGCTTCTTTGAGGGCTGCAGAGTCTAAAGCACAACTGTAGCTAACACAAGAGGGAAGAGGAACGAACAATTGCAATGACACACTTTCCACGATTAAGTGGGCCTTAGCCATCCCTTATATATAATTCTAAATAGTATGGAGTTTCTTTCTCATACCCATATTCACCTATACAAACACAAGCCTTAGTGAGCACTAGAAAAAGGTATCCCAATATGTGGATGCAACTCTGAAGACACCCATGCCCCAAGGCTGATTTGCCACACAAAGTCAGCATCCCTTTCAGGGCACAGTCTACATTTCAGTCACCACATGTTTCCTTGGCTGTGTGTTCAGTTGAAACTGTGCAGATCTGGGCAGAGCTATGCTTGCAGAGACCCCAGATGTGCTGCAGAACCGCATGCTCTCACCCAGAGCCCCTTGCTTGCTCTTTCCTCCCTGGCTGTTTTGGTAGCTCTCACTACCTCAGGCAGCTTCAGCATGATTCTGGGAATAGTTCAGATTGGAGGATGCTAGGCTGTCTGAGCCCTAAGAGCACATTTAAATCATGCTTACTTACTGTGGACTTGGTATAGAGACCTCCTGGTTCCTCTGAAAGGGGATTTTATTTAGAATCCAACAAGTCCCTTCTTCTTTTAGGAAAAGTCAATAAAAAGCTTTTCAAAGAAAAATTCCCTAAAGCAATACAAATTTAAGGGACAAGAAAAGAGACCATTGATTTAACCTAGTGCAAAACATTAGCAAAGATCAGCACAGGGCAAATGGCATCAATTATCGGCTGAATGATGTCAAATACCCAGTTTTTAGGGTCATACAGGCAAAACTAAAAAGGATGCCACTAGCCCACTTAGTCCACTAGACAGAGAAGCACCTATGATAAGCACTGCTTCTTCTACACACTCTTCAGCTGGACCAGAGTCATAACATGCACCAAAGCCCAGGCTCTAGGTATTGAACATCTTTTGAAGCCAGCATCACTCAAAGCGAATGTTCTACAGCATGGCTGTGCTCCAAGGATGGAAAGGAAAAGAGAAAGGAGGCAAAAACATGGCTAAAACAAGCTTCTAGGAGGTCTTTACCTTGTTCCACATTGTCCCTACTTTTAAGGAATCTCAAGGACTGCAAACACTGAAGCCAGTCAGTATGCCCTCTTGCTTACCTTCATCATATAATCATCCAAGCCACCTCCTTCACTGTCCCAGACATGTAGAATGCCCACACCTCTCCCAGAGAAGCAGGCTTATAAGAACTTTGAGCCCTACCACCAACACTTCCCAGCCATGTCATCTTGGGCTGAAATGCCCCTGCACAGTCTAAAGAAGGTGTAGATGCATCAACTTCACAGTGAGATAGTAGAGACTTAAGTGGCTCAGTGCAGACTGATTCTCCAAGAACAGTCCAGAGTATATATTCAAGGTGATTGAGTGTTTGCAGTAGTCACATGAGATCACATTGTTTTCCCGTTTGTGTCCATCTTCTCTAGTTTCCTGATGTTCCCTGCTTTGGATTCACTTACTATAACTCACTCTGTACAATGATTAGTCCATGATTACTTCCCCCTCTCAGCTATGTACTCCCCTTGGGAAGAGTTTAACTAGAATCTGGACCCAGCACTAACACATATCCTAATACATTACATATACTAACACATTACAAAGAGTAAATCCATACCAAATGTACAGTTGTGTAGGATGCTTAAACATTTGGGTCCCACAGTTGATTTTCCTGTTGTTCCTGTTTTGTAATTTAGATAACTAAGGCCCTGAGAAATTAAATGATTGTTTTTCAAAGTCACATGGGTTGTGGAAAGTAAACTGGATTTGGGGGTACCTTGCCTAAGTTTGTGAGGTTTGTTGTTGTTGTCTTGGCTTTGTTTGTTTTGTGCATCTTGTTACCTTATGCATCTCCCTGACTTCGTATCTTTCAGATGCCAGTTGTCTTAGAAAAATAAGTTAAATTAAAGCCTGAATATTAATGAGGCATTGTGTAAATACAGATTATGAATAATGGTGTTCTAGATAAAGGACATTGCATGGCCTTGGGCAATGAGCAAGTATGTCAGGGATAATAATCACTGTCTCACTAAAGACTAAGCCCCATCAGGCCAGAGATTAGATTGTCCCCCAATATGGTACCACTACTGAGCTCAAGTGCTTGTTATAAGATACATAAGCAATTAATTGTTAAAAGGATGGATGGATGGTTGGATGGATGGATGGATGATGGATGGAAGGATGGATAGATGGATTGGTGGATGGATAGGTGGATGGATGGATGGATGGATGGATGATGAATGGATGGATGGATGGATGGATGGATGATGGATGGAAGGATGGATAGATGGATTGGTGGATGGATAGGTGGATGGATGGATGGATGGTGGGTGGATGGATGGGAAAACTAGAAGAAAAGAAGCTACTCTGATTACAGCAAATGAGAGTATATTCTTAAGCCAGTTTGTTCTCAAGTCTTGAATTTTACAAGTGTTCTCTAGTGCTGTCTATTGTGGCCAAGGTTGGTGTACTTGATTCAGTTGTATTTCTATTTTCATGTGAATAGAAAGAGTACCCTAGAAGACACACTGGATTGCCTATTGGAAGCCAGAATGTGACCTGCAATCTCATCCTGTTCCAGACATAGTGCTCAGGCACAAATGAAGAGGGTAATTATGAGGGAATACAACGTTGGGTCGGGGTTGGAAATGAGTCTGAGAAACAACCCAGGGTACCTAATCTGCCATAGAGTTTCTAGTATACACAAAGATACAAAAAGCTAAGTGCTGTGGGTCACTGAAGGCCACTGAGGAGCATTCTGCAGGACTGGGAGTGAGTTGGTCTCAGACACCTTTCTCTCTAGTCATTCTTTATCCCAACCTGCTCTCAAAGAATGGAATTTAAACAGCAGAAGAGAATTCAAACCATTTGAGTCTCCAAAATCGGCAAAACACATCTGGGGAGAAGTTTTGCAACTCCCAAATGGACAATTTTATGGTTCATTTAATGCTTTGGGACAATTTACCTAATGACAAGTTCATGTAGGAAGATTGAAAGTGAGTTTTATGTACAAGTGCCTGGAGTGACATGCATTTGGCCTGTAACACATCATCAACATCTAATGCCTCTCCGACCCCAAGATTGCCTGCAGACTCTATTTTGGCAAAATTGATCAAGCTATTTCTACAGGTTCCTTTAATTTTCCAGAGACTGGAAGGAATGTATCAGAGAACTTATGAAGAGAGAGCCTCTCACTGGGAGAAGACATGCATCGTTAAGCATCTCTGTGGACTCTCGCACAAGTAGACTTGAGGTACCAGAGTTGCACATCAACAGACAATGACACATTGCATGTTACCTGCTACGAATTACAGACTGTTCTTGTGATAGTAAACTACACTGTAAAACAAACAAACTAACAACCACCACAACAACAACCAAAAAACCACAGAAAAAACCCTACTAGGTACTAGGGTAGAAAGAGAAAATCTGTACCTACCACTACCAGAGATTAACATTGTTTATACAGCCATGTTTCATGGCTGCTCCAAAGTGTTACATGAACATTTTGGGGTCAGTGACATCTTCAAATAACTGGGATTTGCTTGATACGAGCAGCTATTTGCTTTCCTTTTGCTACTCCTTAATGAAAATATTCCTAAACAATTATACTGCTAATCAATTTATTTTTTCCTCTCTCTGAACTATTAAGAGTCACCTTTTGCCTGACATGTTTTGTGCTGGCAGAGTAAGCCAACGAATGCCTGTATATTTACAAACAATTACGCTGGTTGGCTGTAAAATGACCTGCCAACACTCACAGTAAGCAGCTCTGCTTCCCCAGACCTGATTGTCTCCGATCTAAAATTAGAGAGTAAAATTACAGGGTCATTCAGACCCCTTGAAGCTCTAATACTTTGTGTTTTAACTTATTAATTTGCTTCCAAGAATAACTGTCACTTTAATAAAGCTAACTGTCAAAAATTAAAGGGTGTTAGAAGACATACTGTACAGTTTATGAGGAGATGGCTCAAGAGCTGTTTTCCCATTTTAAACGGACTTATTTACACTCTTACATCAAACATGGTGATGCAACCACAAGTGGAAGCAGCATTTTCTCACTCCCACTGACTCCTTTTCTTTGTCTTCTGGCCAGTAGGTGCTTACTGTTCATCTGCCTCCGAAGAGGAAATGCATGTGAACCCAACTGCAGGAGACTAAGTTCTTGAGGCCAAATGAATGCAGAACAAACCTGGCAGGAATCAAAGTCAGACAAAAATGGAATCAGAAGAAGAGGCAGGAAAGGTGTGAGAGTTCAGAGAGGATATGAGAAGTTCTGACTTGGTGGGGACCCATGTGGGAGGAGCCATTGTTGCATTAAATCATTAATACAAATGGATATACAGAAACATAGAAAGCATCCTTGAAGCTGGGGGAACACCATGAATGAAAACAACTGATGTTTGATATGAGCAAGCAGGTGCATTTGCTGTGGATGTAAAATCTCAAAAGTGATCTATATCAGTCTTAATGGTTTACATCTCCAAAACCCGACACATAGTAGATGCTCACTAACATGAGTGCATGAATCCACGCATCTATGCATGAATGAATTCATGATGAATGAATGAATGGATGAATGAATGAACAAATCAATGAACGAATGAATAAATGATCATAGGAAAAAAACAACTTGGTTTGGCAAGTTTGGTAAATGCCAATATAGCATATAATAATATAGATGCATGTAATAAAAAAACCTAGCAGATCTTAAATTCAGATTAAAACACTTAGGCCTTACCTCTAATAACAGGGGCCCTGAAGACTTCTATCAGAACTTGGTTTGGAACACGCAATTTAAGAAAGAAAACAGAAGCATGAAGATACAGGAGAGACTAACAGGACAGCATGAGTCTTTATTTTCACTGTGATGCCAGAGAATTTCCATGGTATTTCAAAGACACAGAGCACAGTGACGCAAAGAGATTGGAGGATGGAGAAAGGGTTAAATACACTGTCAGTCGTTGGTGAAGTTTTTACTTGAGAGATTGACAGTAGCTCCATATTTTATACTCTGCATCAGAAATGATAACCTCCTAACTGGAGACTCCAATCTCTCCTTGGGGGAGAGCAGAAAAATGGAAGCCCCTGAGGGTAAGACCAGGCTCTGAGGTGCATGTAAGCCTGTCACCCCTCAGAACAGCTGCTGCTCGTGTCAGTTTCTTCTCTTAGTCCCTTCTCAGGACCAGGTACAACAGGCACTGTCAGAATAGACTGGGAACCAGGTGACCTGGGTACTCAATATGCTGAACCTCCTAATGACATGAGCAGAGATAAAGTTCCTCATTTCCACTGACGTATTGGAGCCTGCACTAGCCTGGTGGACAGGATTCTTCCTAACACCATGTCCAGTGTTGGGAAGTCCAATTGGACCTTGATATTGGTATGGTAGGAGTGTAGACATCACAGAAATCAGCAAATGCTTTGTTATCCGGGACTGATTAATATTTTTATTTTTGTCAAAATCACTGATAACCTTAACAACCATGTCTATGTCCCCAAAGGGCAGAACAGAGACGTAACAACAGGTAAACAGCCCCCATAGGGTTATTAAAATTGTTCTGTTGATTGAAATGAATCAAGTGCTTAGAATAGCTCCCAGCACATAGGTGCCCAGCAAGATAAGCACTCATTACCCAAGGTTTTTCTAAATGTCTTGTTCTTAGGGACAGGGACTTGGTAATTTCCTCACGGCAAGAATGACTGCACACTTCTACCTTACGTACCTGCATCAAACTAGTGCCTGGCACCATGTGAGGAAATGCTCACAAAGTATGGGCAAACATAATATTATCTCTCAGAACAATTTAACTGGAGATGCACCTAGATCTCTATGGTTATCTGTCTTAGCAATAGCAGGCCACTCTCCTTTAATTAACAAACCAGCCGTAGCTTTTCCTCCACCTCCCTCTAGTCTCCTGCCCATCCTTCCTTTCAACTCCAGTTTTTTAACAAATCCCTCTTTTCAGGAACGGGGAAGCTGCTCCGTCCTGGGGACGTGCCAATGGAGCGGTGTGTGTTGGCTCCACCAGTGGCTGTCACTCTCAGGAGACAATGGGATTGCCGCGCCAAGGGGAGAGTTCTCCATGCAGAATTTCCCTGCTTAATCCACTCTTGTGCGCTGGCACCAAGTCAACAAAGGAAAGGAACCAAATTACCCGGGCGGCTTTGGCAGGCTGTGCCACTGTCAGCGGGCCAGAAGTTAATTCCCTCATCTTCCCCTGTGCCACCAACTGAGGGGCAGGTCTGGCCAGCCTGGCTTTCTGTGTAAGTCTGTCAGGTGGTGTGAAGGGGAGAGAGCAGATGAGCAGAGGGTGGTCCATCATCCATGCAGTTCCACAGACAGACGGATGGACAGATGCTGTCCTGCTGTATGAATCCTGTCTCCCTCCCATGCCAAGACTCAGCACAGGTTTAGAGGAATGCATAGGAGTATGAAGGCTCATATGGGATGGTACCCAGCCCATAGTGTCCAAAGTTGATGTGTGAAAATAAGAAGTTAACTTCAGAGAGGGGTAACATGGAGACCTCTGATAGCATGGTCAGCTTGGCACTTAGGAAGGATATGGTAGGGGCAATAGTGTCCCACCACAATGGAGCCACTCTATCCCAATATAAATCCACAGCTAGGGTAGGAGGACTCAGTGAGTTCTTCCATGATGCTATGTGCTATGCAAACCATGCTATGTATGTTCTGTCTTGTGTGAGCCTCACAGTGACTGCTAGGCTCACATTTTTGGCTTTGTTGGTCGCATTTGAAAGGTAGGGAATCTGAGGTTCAAGAGAGCACAATTTGCTGCAGGAGCCATCAGAGCTGAAACAGCATGGCTCTTTGCAAATGTTTCTAGTCTTGTGGCAAAATTATGCTTTGTAATGTAGCTTGCTATTTTTACTGAATTAACATGCCCCTTAAAGTGTTCAAGTGGTTTAATACTTAATCTATTACCTACTCCTCATTTTGTGTATGTGTACAAGTATGTGTGTGTGTGTGTGTGTGTACTCACACAGGCACACACACACACACACACGTGTTTGCCATTGAGATCAGAGGACGAGCAGCTCTTGCCTTCCAACTTGTTAAGGGAAGGGCTCTCCTGTAGTTTCTGTTGCTGCTCTGCGTACTCAGGCTAACTAGTCCACAAGTCCCCAGGAAGTTCTGTGTCTGCCTCTCATCTCACCATAGGAGTGCTAGGATTGCAAATACATGCTACCTCATCTGGCTTTTCCACATGGGCTCTGGGAATGGACTCTGCTCATCAGGCTTGTGTAGCAAGCACTGTTACTTGCTGAGCCATCTTCCCAGACTCTCCGTGGTTTTTATCTAGATTACTTTACATGGAGAAGTGACATCAAGACCCATTTGACTAACACTCAAAGCTTGAAAAACTATGCCCCCTATATAAGATGCAATCTCTGGAAGGGCCATCTCCTTGGTGAGAGTCCCTGAAGATCAGCTCAGCCACAGAAACCAGGATGCCGATACCAGGACAGTGATGTCTAGGATGGCACCTGACTGTTCTCCAAGCAGCAGGCTGGGAACATGATCTGCAATGGAAGGGGTGTCCAATTCTATTGCATTTCTGCATATTTCCCAGAAGCCTCTCATTCTCTTTGCTTCTTGAATCCACCTGGAGCTCCCAGCTTTCTCCAACTCTCCTTCCTTCATCAGAACTGTTGTTACAAAACATTTACTGTTCTGCATGCTACTTTCACAGTCACAGACACACGTGAACAGAACCACAATATAGATACATGCACAGATGCACAAGTGTGCATGTACACAGAGGCACGTACACCCAAGCATGCACATGTATAACCTGTGGTTGCAGTATGTCACAAGGTACTCTTTGGCATCTAAAGATGGGTTCCTAAGGAGGTATTAACACTTGATGCTGATTTAAATCTGACACACACCCCCCAGCTGTGGTTTGCTTGAAATAACACTAGGAATTATAAGACCACTTGGGACTCTACATAAGCTCACATGACACATTTATTACCCAGGCGGGGGAGCCATGGAGGCAGAACATGAAGCAGAGACCTTAGCCACTGAAGATGTGGCCAACCTGGCCAACAGAGACTGGTGGGAACCACACCATCCCCAGAAGTTCAGGCCTACTTTGCTATGCAAGTACCCTTCACCCCAGCAAACTGCTATAGTCTAGAGAGGGAAAATGAGTTCACATAGCAATGCTGCTAAATGAGCTTAGGAGGAGTAGACTAGGGGAGAACACAGCTCTGAGAAAGGTCTGCAGCATTCTTTGCTTTGGGACTCCACTTCAGCAAGGTCTCTAGGCTGCTTGTTCCCAGGGCCTCCTGGGATTTCTGGAATCCACCAGAACCCTTGCCCCTGTCCTAGCTCAACAAAGATAGACTATCTCCATGAGAAAAGACCTTGGGCTCCATCTCTCTGTCTGTAGCAGCTGAATCCCTCTGTTTCCCCTTCCAGGCTTACCTCACCTCCACTCCCTTTGGAGAAGGAGAAGACCGATGACATTTTCCTACCGTAGAATGAGGTCAGAGGGTGATGCTAACCTGGCTCACAAGCTATGTTTGCTATCCTAATGATTTAAAACATCACCAATGCCATAGAGTAGAACAACTTAACAGGCATGATTAAAATTCCCTTTTAAAATAGTATTTACTGTTGTTGTTGCTGCTGCTACTGCTGTTCTCTCTCTCTCTCTCTCTCTCTCTCTCTCTCCTCTCTCTCTCTCTCTCTCTCTGTGTGTGTGTGTGTGTGTGTGTGTGTGTGTGTGTGTGTGTACAATGAATGTGTGTTTTCTTCCACCTTTATATGGGTCCCAGGAATGGAACTTGGGTCATCAAGCTTGTGTGGCAAGCACCTTTATCTTCTGAGCCATTTTGTTGACCCCAGGGTTTTTTCTCGTCCTTACAGTCCTATTAAAAATCCGATACTGTTGAATCACTGAGAAAGTCAATGACACCCAGTGTCGTCAGTCCAGGGTATCATACTCATGGTCTCCACAGTCAGTGCTTCTCAGCACACCTCCAGCAGGTGTCTGTCTGGTCACCTACAATATGCCTTCTGTCCCTGTAGCTAACTCCTTCCCTTTCTCTATTATGTTAAGGACATTTCTTCAGATAAAGAAATTCATCTGAAATTCATAAATACCAAGCAGTACACGATGCATAAGAGCAGTCACCAGCAATCTGTAAAGGTCACTGGATTCCTTGTGCATATGCATGTATATGTGTGCATGTTCATGTTCTGTGTGCAAAACTGTTTATGCATATATATGCAAATGGAGTTGGAGGTTAAAGGGCAATCTTGGGTATCAGTCCTCAGGTGCTCTCTACCTTTTTTTTTTTTTTTTTAATTACAGGTAGTTTAGCAACTTGTGAGGGGGTGGGCTAATAAGCCCCAGAAACCCACCTGTCTCCTCCCTAACACTGAGATCTCAAGTGTACACAACCATACCCAGTTTGTTTGTTGTTTTTTTTTTTTTTATGTGTGTTCTAGGGATCGAACTCATGTCCTTGTGCTCACAAGCAAGCACTTACTGAAAAGCTACTTCCCAAGCCCCTCTACTGAATTCTTAAGAGATCACTGAATGGCTTATTCAAAAGCAATAATTATGCCCAAAGATGTAATCTCTTTCCCCAGAAGATGTCTCTCTGACCTACAAAGACAATGCTTTTCGATGTTATCGAGAAATTTCCGTTCCACAGACACCATACTGAAGAGATACTATTTGGTTCAGTAGTAGCATTTGTCACCAAGGAGTGACAATCTCTGCCTATCAGAAAATGCCTCGACCTCACCTCCAGGCACAGACATAAGCAAGCAAACACGCACATGCACACGCACCCACCTACACATACACACACTGTGGAAGCTAGCCGACAGCCCAGCCCACTTGATCCCTCTTCAAACCCAGAGAGCCCTTGCTGGCTCGAAAACTCCTGGTCTATGCCCGGCTGTGGGCGGCTCTTGACTGGCAGGGCTGCAAGCCAGCATATCTTTGAAGGGAACAACTCCTTGCCAGGCTGGACTGTAACCTGCTGATGCGGTGTAACCTCACCAGCACTCTGGAGATGCCACATCTGGAGTCTTTCCCGGTATTTTCACTCGAGTTCCGTTCAGTAGCTACCCTGTCTTTGGGCTAGCACGTTGATGAGGCTGGCACTCTGTTCAGACATTCAGCCTATCTCTTCCCCGGGGCTGCGTGACTCCCGTGACTCCTCCCCCAGACACAAACCTCCTTTCAGTCGCGCTGAGACTCTAAGCCCTCTCCCCTTCAGCTAAGAGCCATTGTATCAGCTGTGATTTATGTACAGGCCTTTGTTGGACTCCTGGTTTTGACAGTCTCTGTGTTGTCGAATGGTAATAATTACGGGGCCTTTCATCCTTTATTTACGGGATTGCTCTGGGGGAGAGAGGCCTGGCAGTGGGGTGGGGGAGTGCTGTCGGGAGGGGGGCAGGCTCTTTTTCTGAACCTCGATACGGAACCAAAGGAGTAGGGGTGCTTTGGAAGTTATAAATAGCAGCTCAGAGAATAAAGAAGTCACCTCTGCAGACTAAGGGAGCTTACAGAGGACAAAGGACGCTGAGAGCTGGGAATACTGTGCTTCTTGGAGACTGACAGGGCTAAATCGGGCGTTTCCAGGGTCCTGCCCCTTGTTTTCAAGCAGCAGAGTTTCATCTGAACTCAGGTCTCTGACTGAGGTGACAGGAATGTAACTTCATTTCACTCAGCCTGCCAGGAAGCCTCCTCTCTGGTTGTGCGAATGGTCTTCCCTACTGAAGTTGAAACCCACCTCTTTCTCGGAGAGGTCTAGAGCTTTCTGAAGGTCCAGTGCTCCTGAGTATTTCCCAGGGCTCAGTTGTAAGTAGCCCAGGTCACATGGCTGCTTCTGGACAATAGGAGTGGATAGAAGGACGCTGGAACTGGAGGCCATACCAATCAATGCGCAAAGAGACATAGCAGAGGAAAATTGCTAGACCAGCAATGAACTTGAATGTGTGAAATTAGCCTTAAAGTCCTGAGCCGCTAAGATTTCTGGGTTTATCTGCTCCTGGAAGCCTGTTTATCTGGTCACTTATCTGACCAGCCCTGGTAGCTGTCCAGCTTGGACATAGAGATACCTGGAGCCATCCTCTGCCCTCAAAGTGTTCTCAGTCTGAGGAAGGGGGCAATATCAGGACACAGATAAGGGATGGCCACAGTGGAGGACTAGCTCTGTGTGAACACAGAGAAGGGTATCTTGCCGGATTTGTAGTACCAGGAGTGCTCCCTGGAGTCGAGTGTCTTGTGAGTGATCTTGGAAAGCAGGTCTCAGCCAGTGAAGCAGAGGTAATGATGAGTATTTGGGGTAGGGAAATAACAGAGGAAAGGCACGAACAAGAGTGGTAGCCCTGTTATGAATGACACTGCCAGGAACTCCAAGCCAGCCTAGTACTGACTCAAACACTTTTCCCTGGACCCAGGGAAAGAGCAATTACTACAGCTGGCTTTCATGGGCGGTGCCAGCGCAAGCGCCTGGGGAGGATGTGGATAAGAAAGTGGATGTGGATCATGAGAAGAATAAGGATGTGGGGATGGGGAAGCACAAGAAGACAGAGCACAGACAGGATGTGGCTGTCAGACTGGATGTGGACCAGGGAGAGATGAGCATCACAGGGAAGGATGTGGTCCTCGGGAAGGATGCAGTCCGTGGGAAGGATGCAAGTCAGTGGAAGAACAAAGATCAAACAACCATGGCTACAGCGAACACAGGTAAAGTCTGGACCTGTGGATCTCAGCGAGGGACGAGGAGCACATATAAGAGCTTGATTATCAGTTGTTACTGGCTTCAGGGAGCTGAATGTCTGCTCCTTCATCTTCAGAAGACCAGAGACCTTATCCAGGAAGACAAATGATAAAAGACACTGCACATACCTGAGCATGATAGACTACAGCTTTCTTCCCTTATCTCCCATCTGAGTAGTAAGACCCACCTTGCTCAGTTTCCAAGAGTGGGTGTGTTCAGGGTGGATTGCCAGCTTTTGCTCTCCTTCTCCTTGTTCTAAGGAATTCTGAGTGACTTCAACACACACAAAGGACCTAACCCTATCTGTAGCCATGTGGAATTTGAGCCACCTTATCTTTTATCTTTAAATAGCCAAGCTCCTGAATGACGCTCTTCCTAGGCAGAAGTAAGCAGGAATAAGGAACTGAGAGACCTCAGCTATATCAAGGCCTTGGAAAAAGACTCGATGGAGTGGGATAGCCTCTCCCAACTCCAAAAGTGAGGGACTGGTAAGATATTTATTTATGATCCAAAAACATTCTACAGAGCAACCACTGAGCTCCCATTCTGAAAACATAAGGGGTGGTCCATTATGTGCCCAGGCCCAAACTCAGATGATTTTGTTTACTTTTTGCAACAAACTTGGGGTAATGTGTCATTAGCCTTACCTCACTACTGGGGAGTCTTGTACTCAGAAAGGGTAGATAATATGTCCCTGATCACACAGCTGGGGCAGATTGCAACTCCTACCAAGTGTGCCTCAGGCTTCCCTATTTGGGCTTCTAGATAGATACACAAATGAGGTGTCAAGGCCCTGAGAGTGGTTTGTAGGGAATCCTCTTTAGAACTAAACAGCATGGGATACCTGCTATCTTTGATCTTACATGTAAGAGCAACGAGAAATCAAACGAAAAAGAGGCTCCAGTCTTTATCCTCAGACTTGGTAATATACTCACTCAGAGTTACACACACTAGGTCCTCACCATAAAACAGATAGGGATGTGATCTCTCTTTGACAAGGAAGCAAGCTCAGAGAAGCTGAGCGACTATTGGCGGGTTTCATAGGTAGCTAGGGTAGACTTGAGCCTACCCCACTTGATACCCAAGAGCATGACTTCTATATATGCTCATAGAAAAGGCCAAATGTATGGGTTGCTGTTAGAACTCCAGGGCCCACCATTCAGGAAGCATCCTAGTAGGATCAGTCAGCGTTAATGCCTGTCTTGGCGTCTGTTCCCACAACTCCCTGTGGACGTGTTTATCAGAGCACATAGGCGCTGTTTCTAATGGTCAGGCTTGCATGTTTCTGTTTTGTTTTGGTTTTGGTTTTTTTTGGATTGTTTTGTGTTTTTTGTTTTGTTTTGGTTTTGGGGTTTGTTTGTTTGTTTTGTGTGTGGAAGATTGAAAACCTTGGTGTCTTTGTGATCTGTCTCCACTTGGTCATGTAAGGGGTGAACAAGAGCAAGACTGGGCAGAAAGCTGAATTCTGAGTCTCCCTCTAGCCTTCTCTTCTTTGACTCAGAGCATAGTGTGTGTAACTCCCACTCACCAAAGACACAGCAGGCTATCTCAAGGCTCCTCCCATGGCCTTCTCCTTTCCTCAGATTAGAGAGAAGAGGCGTCCTTTAATGTCAATGGTCCATTTAAAGCACAGCGCATGCTCTCACCTTCCCACTCTGGCTCTGTGGCGCTGAGTAGGTGGTCTATGCTCCCCATGTCAGGGTAGCTGCCTTAGCTATGACAGCAGGTGTGAACGAGGAGAATCCACAGATGTCAAGCAGTTTCTGTCCTTCTGAAGTCTCCAGTCACCATCCCATAATTACTTCCTCCCTGGAACTGAGCAGAGGCATCTAGGAATGCAGGGCCCTCTGGGCTCACTAGCAGAGGAAGAGAAATAGGCTCATCTCTCATGTCATGTTTTCTTCCTCAGATTCAAATCAGCATAAGTTCCCCCCCCCCCCCTTGTCCTCCCTGGTGACTGTCTGGCCACACTGTGTAAGGATCTCTTAACAATCTTCAAGGCTTCCCATAAAAGCCTAGATGAAGTGAAGACACTGCTAGGGACTAAGAACAAGGAGGCCTCTCCTGTGTGTGGATTGAATGACATCAGAGGCTTAGTTGCCCTCCAGGTTCCAAGGTAAGTTTTCCTTGAGAGATGACAGCAAGAGACAGTGAAAGGAAACGTCCCCTGAGAGTTTACTAGAAAGCCAATTCTCTGTCTCAGAAAGAAGGGATCATTGAACACACCCTGCTCTTGGGCCCCTGCAATTTTTCCTGCCTCGTGTCTGTGCCTCTGTAAGCCAACAGCTCCGCCTGTGAGATCAGCATTAATTAAACTGGGCTCAGTTCAAGCTTTTCCTGCCATTACAGTCGGAGAGCAGAGCAACTTGGAGCAAGAGTCCTTCTGATGAAAGAAGCATATAGTTATTGTTTTCAATCCCTCATAGCCTTTGAGGATGCCGCCCAGCAGGGAGGTAAATGAAACCTGGTACAGAATCCTCGATACTCCCCAACACAGAATTTCCCACCGCCCAGGCTTTTTCTTGGTAAGAAGGGAAAGGTGGCTTCAGGAGCCTGTCAGTGCACACAACCATGGGACCAGTGACTTTGCCTCCTCTTGGGGTCTGAGCCTCAGTTTCCTTTTCTCTTGACTGAGGATCATGTCTCTGCCACACAGGTTGAGATAAAGAGTAAGGATTACATCAGAAGGGAAACACCAGCTCCAAGGGTGCTTTGCACAGTCCCCGGAACTAATTTGAGTGGCTGCCCCATGACGTCAGACTACAGCAGCAGCTCTGAGAGCCCCCTTCCTGTCTCATGAATGAAGACAGATTCCAACAGCTGGGGCTAGACAAAGAAACATGTGTCAAGCTCCGGAAACCCATTTCCAAAAGAACACAGGCAAAGGGAGGAATATGGATGAAGGGCTGGGCTGGGCAGCCAATACATGGGCCATCAGCCTATTTCCCGTTCCAAGGATGCCTGAGCTTCCATTGGTGCTGAGGGAGTCTGCCCTCATGTGAAGAGTCAGAACTAAAGAATGCATGAAACTTCCTCCTTCAGGCAGAAAGAGACTTCTGGTCCATGAATAGCATGTTTCATGTGACCATCACTCCGTCGAAGGGACTGAGGTGCTGCTTCCGGTATCCCAGTTGGGAGTCTGGGGCAGCAGTTACTCTCAGCAATTCATTAGAGATGATTTTAGAAATCACTATGAAAAGGGATAGTGGGTTTTGCAGGAACCACATGTCTGTGACATCTGAAAGTTAACTGGAGATGTCCTCACCTGTTTAACAGAAAGAATCAGATCCAGATAATGAATGACATCACTGCATCCTGCCTGCCTCATCCTATTCAAGGCTGTCGGGAATCTTTGCCAGTGCTGTATCATGGTAAAGAAAGTATTTGCCCTCTTGGAAATACACGTTCTCCATCTCAAACAAGCTGTGCGCTGAGATCAAAGTACAGACGAGTACGTAAAACGAGACTGATTTAGCATTCCTTTAATGCTCACCTGCTGCTGTCGAATTTAGCCTCACCACCAACAGGCATTTATGTTTGTGAACTAGGGGCTTACAGTTTTCTTAGATAAGATCTGACCAAAAAGTAGGGACCTGTAGCTAGAGAGAGATGCTAAAGAATTCTGGATGCCCAGCAACTCTCAGGGGAAACTTGGTCTAGCGTACTTTGGAAACAGAGATGTGTCTTAAGGATCTGTTTTTGTGAACTCAGGATAAGAGACCCAGTGTGACTCTCAGGATGTCCAGTAGTGTGAAGAATGACAAATCCCGTGGAAGTGGCTGTTTACTTCCCTTTCTAGGCACAGTGTAGGTGAGATTGGCTACCTACAATGCAAGAGCTCATGAAAAATGAAAATGGAGGTTGTCTTGTTCAAATAGAAAGAATGTTACCAGATGGTGGTGGTGGCACAAGCCTTTAATCCCAGCACTCTAGAAGCAGAGGCAGGCAGATTTTTCTCTGGTTTGAGGCCAGCCTGGTCTATAGAGCAAATTTCAGGACAGCCAAGGCTACAAAAAAACAAAAAATAAACAAAAACAAAAAACAACAACAACAAAAAAAACTATCTTGGAGGGGAAAAAAAAAAGAATGTCAGGACATCAATAACAAAGAATGAAAGAAAATATAGGAACTCTTCTCCAGGCACTGGGCTTTTGTGAACTTGGGGCTCTGGCTGACATCTGAAAAATCAACTCTGGTATAGGTCTTGGTGTAGTGACTGTACTACAAAAGGAAAAGGTTTTAACCCCCAAAACCAAAGGCTTAAGGTCCTGTCTACAACACTACTATCATAACTCACTTCCGGTCACTGGGCATGCTTGTTTATCCATGGGTTTACTGTCTTGCTGTCTACTCTAGAGCATGACTTTCTCACAGTCTTGTCTTCTACACAAGACAAAAGTCAGCTCCTGATAGATGCTCCATAAACAATCTCAAAAAGCTTCTGCGAAAACAGTGACCAAATCTGGAGCACTTCACCTAGTGCATAATGGCTCTTAAGGCTCTGATGCAGATGTCTGCCAACTGGGCAATAATCTGTGGGTTCTAATACACTGGTGTGATGATCCGAAAGCCTTGGCAATGCCCACTTTTGCATTACTTTTCAAAGCCACCTCACTCAACACGTGTCTTTGAGCTCTGTCTAGAGGTGTCTCAGATTCCCTAATGCTGTGTGACCTTTTAATACAGTTCCTCATTGTGTGGTGACCCTAATTATAAAATTATTTTCATTGCTACTTCATAACCATAATTTTGCTACTGGTATGAGCCATAGTGTAAATGTCTGATATGCAGGATATCTGACATTTGACCCCCGTGATAGTCGTTTGACCCTCATGGGGTTGTGACCCACAGGTTGAGAACTACTGTTGTAGAACCTTTAAGAGCATGAGTCTCAGTAGAGGAAATGAGTCCCTAGGAACAGGACTTGAATTTTGGTAGCCCAGCCTTACTTCCTGTCTGCTTTCTGTTTCCTGTTCTACCAAGAGGTGAATTCAAGAAGGATCTGAGCTACAATTCCTGCCACCATAGAGCTCCTGCCTCTGCACTTTTCCCTCCAGGATACAGTCAGTATTTGGGCTCAAATTGTGAGCCCGAATAAACAGTTCTCACTTAAGTTGCTTCTTGCCAAGTTTTGATCACAGCAACAAGATAATTCACTGACCATATATGACAGAGAAGCACATGAAAAGACAAGACACTTCACATTAGCTACTGGCAGTGTGTTGAAACACCAATGAGGCAATGCACATAGCCAGTACAATGGCTACAATGTAAAGTCCTGACCATACTAAGAGTTGACAAGAATACAGAGCAAACAGCTATCCCATACACTACCAGGAGGGGAACAAAATGCCACCAATACTCCAAAAATCAATTATATAGTTTCTTTTTAATTACAAAATTTAATACATGCCTGCCGTATACATCAACAATCCATGCCTAGGTATTCATCCTTCAGAAATGTAATTATTTACCCTGCTAAATTAAAAACTGATGTTCAGGCACCTTTGTATGAAAGCTTTAATAAGTCTGTTGATCAGACACTAGAAACAATTTAATCAGCCTTTAACATTTCAGCATGGAATATTACTCGGCTACACTGAGAAATGAACCATTGGTTCACACAGCAACTGGAACAGAGGTTGCACACATTGTGTCAGGTGAAAGAAATCAGCCTCAAAGAGTTTGCTAAATGACTTCATCTGTATAACATTCTTCAAAAGACAAAATCATAGTGGTTGGCAAATGGTAGCCAGATAGCTGAGGAATTCAGGGAAGATTGTGTATACTATGGTCGGGGTGTTGCATAGGAAGTGATTTAGAGTGGAAGATCCACTCTGAATCTGATCATGGTGTTATTACACAAATCTACACTGTTCACATTCTCAGAGCTATGCATTCTTGAAAAGATTAATATCACTATATACTCATTTGTGAAGCAAACACTCATACATATAAAAAAAAACCTTTAAAATATATATTCATTTGTAGGTATTTAGAGTAGAAAAGGGATAAAATTTTATTCTTGTCCTATAGATTAAAAAGTAGGCAGTCATTGAGGGTTAAGTATGGAGAGCATCATAATCAGCAAAAAATTTTGGGCTTCTGTCTTCACGATCACTATGATATGGCCATCATCTTCCTGGTCCAAGATGAATCTAGCATTAGTTCTCACAGTCAGCATCAAAGCAAAGGGAAAAGATGGTGATTCCTTTTTGGAAAATCTACTGTGATGATGTGTTGGCTCATACACGGCCGCATAGCTACACAAAGGCTAACAGTTGTAATCTATAATCTAAATGTAGTCCTCATAATAAACAAAATTGGATAGTGGTTGTTTAAAGGCAATTTGCCCTTTTCTATCATAACTCTGATTTCTTTCTCCAAGTTGAGCCAGTCTCCGTGTATCCACAGCCTATGTCAACATCTCCCTTTGCAGAGCTAACAGCCATCTCAAGTCAAACATGTCCCTGAGTCATAACACCTCCTCCACCAGCACCAAGCCTGCTGTTCCTCCAGATCCTCCCACTGATGTCACAGCATCCCTGTTCCCCCAACTATTCATGCCAAAGGGCTTTTCAGGAACTCAGGGACAGGGCTGCTACAATCTGAAGCTCTTCTAATAGTTAATGTCCATTGTGATTTGGTGTGGACCCAAACACTTCTGCTTTCAACAACTCCATGCACCTTCCAGGTGCCCTGCATGGATAATATACTGTGAGGACTCCAGGGCTGCAGATGATGGCGAGAGTGATGAGGCTCAGCAAGGTTGCAGCCACACAGACAGCACCAAAGGCCTCTATAGACTATGTCAAAGGTAGCCTTCTACAGAAACAAGATCACTCATACCCTAAGTCGAAAAATAAAAAATAACTAGCAGACTGGAAGAATGGCTCAGTGGTTAAAAAACATTTACTGCTCTTGCAAAGGAAAGGGGTTCTATTCCCAGCACCCACATGATAATCACAACCATCTGTAACTTCAGTTCCAGGGGACCTTCCTGACACCTCTTCAACATCTGTAGGCTCAGACACACATAAAGGAAATAGTATTTTTGTAAAGCAAAAATTTTGACCTTTCCAAATTCAATCTCTATATCATATTCAAAATGGCTAAAAGAATTTTTTTTTAAAACTTTTTTCCTTGATTTTTCCAGACAGGGTTTCTCTGTGCAGCCCTGGCTACCCAGAAACTTACTTTGCAGACCAGGTGCAGAACTCAAAAAACTCTTCCTCCCAAGTGCTGAGATTAAAGATCTCTGCCACCAATATACTACTAGAATGGAAATGTATCAGTTACTCAAGCAAGCAAAGTCAGCTTCATATGTGGGGGATGGTGTACCTATTTTAGCAGGTGTACCCAGCCTCTCAGATCCCCAGAAGGTGGGGAAGGATGCTCAACAAAGCCAGGTCCCACTCACTATGGATGTGAAGAGAAGCAGAGAGTGGAGAAAATCTTTCCCTAGCTCATCCATCCACAAAAGAGAGAGTCCAGAGGCTCTGTGGTGATTTCCTTCTGTGGGATAATAACCTCAGTGGCCATGTAACTCAGAGTAGCTTCTAGAAGGTGATGAAATCTGACTTGGCTATGACAGCCAGCTGATTTTCTATCACCTGGAGAAGGTATGGAGCAAACAAAAAGTAAATCTGTGATCAAGGAAGATGGAAGCAAAAACTCCTCTCCAGTGAATTAGAACAAGAGTAAATGAGCAGAGCAGACACAGGCATGGGGAACCAAGGCCGACTGTGGGTGGAAGATGTTAGATTGGAAGATGAGCTGTTGGATTTACCAAATCTCTGCCTCTTATAGGATGTATTTGGTCCAGTGGAGAATAGGAATGAATGTCCTGAGGATATAAAGGAAATCATTTAAAAACCCTCTGCCCACTCCTGAGTCCTACAGAAAGTCATTCCCTATCTTTTGGTGGACTTAGCCTAAAGGCATTTGAGCTTTTGGCATTTCAAAACAGTATGGTCAAATTTTTTGAGCCTCATCCAGCTCCCAGGGAATGAGAGACAGCAAAGAAAATAGCACCTTCAGTGGAATTGGTGCTCATACTGCAAAGATATTTTGTATGTATATGCCATTGAAGCCCCCCCCAGGAGTCCAGATTCCCTCAATTTTCTGTGACCATGACCATGCTGAGCCTTGATGGGAGATAAGATATCTTAAAGAGGCACCTGTGCCCCTCCCTTTACTTGTTAGAGCTTTTTGAACTGGCAGAATTGGTGTAGATGAGAGCAGAGAAGAGTTGTAATGAAGTGGGCCTCCAAAGAAACAATTCAAAAAACTTGCTGTTCCACCTACCAAAGGAATGAACCCAGGGATGAATGAGCCAGGCCAGAAAAGGTGAGTACCTTACAACTTCAGACCCCAGAGATTCTTCTCTGAAAAATATGGCATCTTTACGGTATTTTGTTACAGTAATCTGTTGCAGTATTGTATTATTACAGATAATGTAACCTGAGGCATAGGTTCTTTTTCCACACAGAAGAAGGCTGGCTGGCTGACCTTTATATTAAGGCCACCAGTGTGGAAAGATGTTTGGCAAAAATATAAATAAATCCATTTTCCTTTACCGATTGTATTTTGTAATGTCCTGGAAATACAAAGAAACCGATGCAGCAGGCTTATGAATATAAGTGCCTGGTAACATCAGGTGACCCATCCTCTGAATGTCGCGGGTAAAGAACAAAATACTCACCACACTTTATGAATGCCATGACATGCTTGGAGAAATTACAGGACCTCAGCTGTTTTGGCTCCTGTATTTGAGTCTTTCTGCTTCACTCACGACACAAACAAGTGAAAGAACTCTACGACGGTGATATTATTCAGTGGTTCTACTTTCCCTTCTGTTGGGCACAAGCATTTGTTGTGACTTTCTCTGTAAGGTCAAAGGAGATGGATTGACATTGCGTGTACTAGAGGGCTTGAGTAGTGTCTATCCTGGGACAGAATCTAGACTATCTTTGAGTGAATGTTTGGATAATTAGTGAACATTTGGATTGGCATGGATGGATGGATGGATGGATGGATGGATGAACAGATTTGAGCTACTCAAAAGCAAAAGAAATGGCTTCATATAGTATTCCCTACAGGACTGAGTGTCTGCCTTACTTTTGGGTGGATGGCAAGGTAGACAGGAGTGTAAGTAAGTAGTAGATAAATAATACTGCCTACAGCACCCCTTTCTTTCCATGGCCAGCTTCTGACCTCCCAGTCCATGAAAGTTCAGAGAGATGAACCCACCAGCTTACTCAATTTCAGTAAAAAGGAACTTCTGAGTTTATCCCTTCAGCATCCTCATAATTTGAATGGTCCTGGAAATACCCCAGGAAGGAGCAACTCCACTATAAATACAATTTTCTGAGACTAAAAGAAATTTCTAGCAGTATTAGAAATGACCCCCAACGTGTTGGAGCCACTGTCGCCAAGCTCTGGCCATGTTGTTACTGCTCACCCGTGGCGCCCCCATCATGCACTAGCAGTCTCAAAAAATTCAAAGTCCAAGATGGCAACCCTCAAGGATCAGCTGATTGTGAATCTTCTTAAGGAAGAACAGGCCCCCCAGAACAAAATTACAGTTGTTGGGTTGGTGCTGTTGGCATGGCTTGTGCCATCAATATCTTAATGAAAGACTTGGCAGATGAACTTGCCCTTGTTGATGTCATAGAAGACAAGCTAAAGGGAGAGATGATGGATCTCCAGCATGGCAGCCTTTTCCTTAAAACACCAAAAATTGTCTCCAGCAAAGACTATTCTGTAACTGGGAACTCCAAGCTGGTCATTATCACAGCAGGGGCCTGTCACAAGCAAGAGAGCTGGCTTAATTTGGTCCAGTGAAATGTGAACATCTTCAAGTTCTTCATTCCCAACACTGCGAAGTACAGTCCACAATAAGCAAACTGCTTATTGTCGCAAATCCCGTGGATATCTTGACCTACGTGGCTTGGAAAATCAGTGACTTTCCCAAATACTGAGTTATTGGAAGTGGTTGCAATCTGGATTCAGCTCGATCCGTTACCTGATGGAAGAAAGGCTGGGAGTTCACCCACTGAGCTGTCACGGGTGGGTCCTTGGAGAACTTGGCGACTCCAGTGTGCCTGTGTGGGTGGTGTGAACGTTGCCGGCGTCTCCCTGAAGTCTCTGAACCCAGAACTGGGCACTGATGCAGATAAGGAGCAGTGGAAGGATGTTCCCAAGCAGATGGTTGACAGTGAGTATGAGGTGACCAAGCTGAAAGGTTACACATCCTGGGCCACTGGCCTCTCTGTGGCAGACGTGGCTAAGAGCATGATGAAGAACCTTAGGAGGGTGCATCCCATTTCCACCATGATTAAGGGTCTGTATGGAATCAACGATGATGTCTTCCTCAGTGTCCCATGTATCCTGGGACAAAATGGAATCTCGGATGTTGTGAAGGTGACACTGACTCCTGAGGAAAAGGCCCACCTGAAGAAGAGTGCAGACACCCTCTGGGGAATCCAGAAGGAGCTGCAGTTCTAAAGTTTCCCAGTGTCCTAGCACTTCACTGTCCAGGCTGCAGCAGGGTTTCTATGGAGATCACACACTTCTCAACTGGGTTGTGTTTCATACAATGGTGTTGAGATGGTCTGGGGGTGGGATCTCAGTTCCCACAGCTCTACCCTGATGCCAAGTGGTACTTGTGTAGTGGTAACCTGGTTAGTGTGACAGTCCCACTGTCTCAAGACACACTGCCAACTGTGTGCAGGCTTAGATTACCCTGTGAGCCTGCTGCATTGCTGCCCCGTGCACCCTCACCAAACATGTCTAGGCCAACG